>JABXWE010033539.1:0-17785 GCA_014611495.1 Limonius californicus
TTTTCATGTATACTTTAAGCCCTAGAAGTTTGACCCTGCCATTCATTAACACCCTGTATATTTAAAACAATTTGTTCCGAATCTCCAATTTTTGGCATTAACGATATTGCGACGCTATTCATTACGAGCCAAACAGTTGTTCCCATCAACTTGCAACAAACCGTTGTAATTTGCTATTCGGCTAACACCGGGAGGAGGGAGGTTCGCGGAACACGCTTGCAGGAAGAAAATCATGATTGACGCAATGTATGAGCTAATATGTGGGCTCTACCCTTTCAAACCAGAACTTAACGTGAAAGGACCGAGGACCGACTGCTGCGGGGGTGTCGAACCTACGTTGTTGCGCTTCCTGCTTACTTCAGTATTCTGTCCGAACGTGTTCCTCGAGCTCTTACACCGTTATGCTTAGTCACGCCGGTTACATTAGTTAATATTTTCGGAGGTTGTAAAGTACGTTGCAAGTTTGTTTACTGTTTACGTTTGCTTCTAAGAAATTCCCTTACTTCAGCCCCACCATGCCTTCTCGTTAGCCGTTCACAACTCGATGCCCCGTCTAAACAAATAATTACAGTTACAATCTGCAGTAATACTTGAAGATATGAACAGTTTTTACCGTAAATCGGCTACAGGGTTGATAAAGCCCACAAGGTTGATTTTCGCTTGGTCGATGCTCCAATGAGAAAAGACAGCAAAAGGAGACGACGGCTTGGCTGATGTCACTGACAATCAAAACAACGCGTGAACATCTGGGTACTGCATTAGATAGTGTAATAAGGTTTTATCCGCTATAGCGAAGAAAATGCCTACGAAACTAGTTGTTTAAGCACCCAAAACGATAAACTTTTGGGTTTTGCTGGAACGGTAAATTATCAAACAAAAGTTAGAGGCGGTTTATTTTATCCATATATTATAATAAGAGAAACCTCACGCTATTCTCCACTAAGTTTATGTTTAAATCGATTTTATCGGCAAGGTTTATCGCAAGAATCACAGCTTACATTACTTCCTATCATTATTTATTTTAATATCGACTTATTTAAATAAAACAGTATGAAATTGAATAACATAACGTGAAATAGTCCCTAACTAGAAGGCAGTTTACGGACATAAAAAAGCAATTGTAAATTTTGCAGGCTTTTGCTTCGAGGGCTCATTATCGGCTGTCACATTTCAATTAGTTGCTTCTGTTGGTTTCACTAGTTGCAAAGTTGATTGTATAATAATGTGGTATACTAGAACCTTTTTTTTTAGGAACGTTGTCAGTTATGGAAACAGAACAAGTGGCTCCTATGGACACCCACCTCGACTCTAAGCCCTTCCTGCAACTGCTTTTGCATTACCTCAGGAAGGGTGTCGGTTCTCGGGATCTTGTTAATTTATTTGATGATCTATGTACATGATGTCTTACAATTCAATTTTACACATTATTGTACGTCTAACTTAGCTTACATTAGGTATAAGGTCTCTTGCTAGCATCTATTTCTTAGTCACTTAAATGCCGTGCGCTATTTTTTGATTTAGAATTTTCCTCGCGTACTTTTCTATCTCGTTCCATTGCTCCTCTTTTTCGAGCATGATTTCCACAATGTTCTCTTCATTGATCCTTCTTCCAACTCGCTGATTCGTTTCTTCTCTTATATTATCCCATTTCTCGCATTTGAAAAAGTGTGCTTTGCATCGTCTTTAATGCTACTGCAGTACTTGCAGTTTTCATTATCTGTCTTCCCAATTTTCTTCAGGTAGATTATGAAGCTCCCGTGTCCGGAGAGCATTTGTGTTATATAGTAGTTTATATTTCCGAAGTTTCGTGCATACCATTTCGATAGATCTTTGATGAGGGTTTTAGCCCATGTCCCTTTCTGGGCATTCGACTCCCACCTCCTTGCCCATTTCATCACCATTTCCTCCCTGATAGCCCTTTTCTGTTGCTTGCTGACCTTGTAACTCCTACACTTCTCTTCCACCAGGAGGTCAATTGATAGCATGGCCGCTATAGCGAATACTGCGTCGTTGGATATTGTTTTGTATGCACTTGACATACAAATGGCGAGATTTCTTTGTTCTTTTATGATCATCTGCCTGTATTTGCCGTCCTTATGCCCTTCTCCTAAATTTGGGCTCCATATAGTATAATAGAGTTCGCCACTGCGCAGTACATCTTCCTTTTACTCTAGCTAGGCCCTTCCACTATCGGCATTATTCGCGTCAGGGTGGCGATACTTTTCCCTACTTTGCTTACGACATGTAGTACGTGTCTCTTCATCTGGCAGTTGTGATCGAAAATCACTCCTAGGTACTTCAAGTATTTTCCAGCTTTTATTGCCTGCTCCTCCATATCTATTTCTATTTCATTTCATATTCGTCCTCCGTTTAGTATTATCATTTCCATTTTTTCTGGTGCTATTTTAAGATGTCTTTTCTTTATTACTGTCGTTATCTGGTGTAGAGCCATAGCCACTCTGCTTCGCAGTAGCTGCGTTGTTTTGGCCTTTACTAAGAGGACCGTGTCATCCGCGTAACAGTAGATTTCTGTCCCTTCGGGCAGGTCCGTCCTTACAACTTTGTCAAAATAGATATTCCACAGAAGTGGGCCCACTACAGATCCCTGTGGGACTCCACAGCTTACTTGGTACGTCTTCCCTGTCTCGGTGATGAGAGTCCTATTTTCTAGGTAGCTACGTATCATTCTTACGAGATATTCACTTATACCCCTCTTCTCTAGTTCTTCCACTATTGGTTCCCACCTCGCAGAGTTAAACGCATTTCGAATATCGATGGTTACCAGTACGCAGTACTCCCTATTATGATATGCTTTTCTTTATATTTCTCCCACCCTTTCCGTTATTGCCAGCATTGGGTCTAGGGTGGACATTCCAGCTCTGAATCCGTATTGTTTTCCGGCTATATCCCCTTTTAACTTCAGCTCCTCCGTTATTCTGTTGTGTAGTATCCTTTCCAGCATCTTGCTCAAGTTGCCCAGTAGGCAGATCGGTCTGTATTTTTTAACGTTTCCTGCCTCCGGTTTCCCTAATAGGCAGAGCTTGGCTTTCTTCCATATGTCCGGAAAAGCACCTTGCGCCAAGAGCGTGTTCATTATCTCAACCATTATGGTCTCGCTTGCATTCCATGCGGCCTTTAGAATCACTGCTGTAAGCCCATCTGGTCCGGGTGCTCTCCTTGGCTTCATTCTGTATATCGCCCCTTTTAGTTCTTCGGCCGTGACTTTTGTTACCTCTACTGGTTCTCTTGTACGTATCCAGTTTGGCGTGGCGCATGCGGGAAAGAGCTCGTTTACTGCTTTCTCTGTTTCCTCGTTGCTCAGTTCTATTTTTGGTTTTTTCAGTAATTTCCCTGTCACTATTTTATATCCCTGTCCCTAGGGGTTGTTTTCCACTTCATTTATCAGTTTTTTCGATTGTCTCTCCTTTGCCTTTGTTATCGCGTTTTGGTATTCATTTCTGGCCCTTTTGTATTCTTCTTTTGCTTGTTCCTTTGTTTCTTCCGGTATATTTTGTTTACTGTTTAGCCTGGTCACCCGCCTTTTGTTTTGGTTACATTCTTTCCGTTTTTCGGTTAATGCTGGGCTCCACCAGTACACTTCCTTTCTGTTTCTCATTCACTTTGGTGCTCTAAAGTGTTTGTCGCAGCACTGCGGCATCGTGTCTATACGGTGTTATTTGTTTGTTTTTTTCCAGCAAGCTTATCCGCCACTTCTTCTTCAAATGTACGTTTGTTTGCTTCAGTTATTTTCCATCTCTTGCTACCGGTTTCTCTTGCTTCTATTTCTTCGTTTTCGATGGTGTACATTATACTACGGTATAAGCTAAAGTTTTCCTCTTCTTCTTCCACTCCCCAGTCTTTGCATCTAGTTACCATTCCTTGCTTTGCCATGGTGATGTCGATATGGGATTTCTGGTCTCTCCTTCTAAATGTTGGAACCTCCAAAAAACCAGACTACCAAACAAACAGTTCTCGCTATAATATTTCCCATTCTCGCTGGCATTCCATCGGCATTTCGTAAAAGCTTCTCACTTATGAAACTTTAAACCATATTTGTGGTATACGTTCTCCCCAGCATTATTCAATCAAACTTCAAAACATCGGGGTGCTCTAATTATCAAATAATCTACTTATGATCCGGCAATTAATGCATTTATATATATAATACTTTATATTTACAATACCTATATATCATTTTTATAGTAGATTATTTTCGGGAATAATAAGATTGTTTGAACCAAGAACCATACCGAGCACTAATACCCTGCTCTGTTCTTCTAATTTGTCCTTCATATTGTGCTTCTCACTGGATTTTGATTATTTTGCTGTATATTTTACTAAAACTATTTTCTAGACACTCCATCCATTCTACTATTTCGTTCCCTCTGTAGTTGGCTTGTAACTCCCCCCAGTAGTTTCGACTTCGCATTCCAGATACCCCCACAATCATTACCCCTTTTTCCGATTGTCAACTGCGTGGGTTGCACAAGTTTTCTATACCTTCCCATATTCATCAAATGGGTGGGGGGGGGGTGGTCCGGAGATGAAACTGATTAGACGCGAGGGCCCCCGGGATCCTGCCCTGGGGCTCCACGAGACAAACCCCACTTCTAGCTCCAAAGACAAGCCCCCGGTGACGGGGCTAACCTCACTATTCCCACTTAAACACAATTCACGGGGCGAAAACTCAACACGTCCGTTCCGTACACCGTCCAGCGGCGAACTTCCGGTATACTAGAACCTACCACAACCCCAGTAGCTACTAGGTACTCACCGCAAGAGTGGTGACTCCCACAATGACAGCTGATACACTGAATGGAGCGTAAGTACCTGGAGCCTCACCACTTCATCTCCAATGCTCTTCCCGCAAGAGCGGATTCAAGACTTCATGGATCTAAAAATAAATCAACTCCCAACTTAAGGGTTAGGATAACGTCATTGGTTTCATAGCTAGGTTTACAAAAAACCCTTTCCTTAGAGAAGTCGCATAACGTCCGTCCCCACTTGCCCGCGACAAGTTATTTCTTACTCCAGTAGCCCGATTTTTCGCCTACAGTGAAAAGTGCGAGCCTCCGTTTCAATAATTCATTATTTACATATTTCAACACATTCTATATATTCGTGAAGTCAACCACTAATCAGAATACATAGTAATTAGGCAGCAATATCTTTTATTACTTTGGAATTTCACAGTACCTAGTATTATCGTGAAATATTCGAAATTACTTCGTATAACTTGGAATGCCAATGCTGATACTTGAAACAGAAGATTTTTATAAGATAAGAAAATGGACTTTATGTGTACTATTTACAAGCATTTTACAAGAAACTTAACGGAAAGGCATGAAAATGTAGGAGGGTAATTTTGCAATTTCCGACTTTAATTTTGAATGTTTGTCTTTAGGATCAAAATATCTGAAAAGTTTTAACATTAATCCGGGAATTCTAGTTACCACAAAATTTCGGACTATATCCTCAGAATTTAATACTTTTTCTCGGAATTGTAGTATTTATTCTAGAGATACTCTAATCTCGAAATATTCCACTTTTACAACAAATTTCCATCATTCATTTTGGCATTTCTGAGATTAATCCTGGAAGTTTCAAGATGAATCACTTTAGTTTTGAATTTGTTTGCCTCTGATACAAATTATCGATATACATCTACATCTACAAATTAATCTTTGAGTGTTCGATATTAATATCAGAATTTGATAGTTAACCTCCAAATTATATATTTTAATCTCATAATTGTCTAGTTTAATTTACACAGCTGCCATGTTTATCCTAAAATTTATCAATAATCTTATCGACATACTTTGAAGAAAATGATAATAAACAAATTCACAGGGTGGACAGCTAAGTTATCCCTCTTTAAAAGTGGTTGACGCAACCTAACATACCAATAACATGACAACCAAAATCACTGTTACTTCAGTTTAATTGAATTAATCAATGTTGTCTACTTATGACAATACTAAATCGAGCTGCTGTTTTACAGACATTTTAGGAAAAATGTTTTCAAATAAAGAGAAAACTGATTTGTTGCTTATTTTTGATGAATACCGCGGAAGTACCACTGCAGTATGCATTTTCTATGTCAGGGGCTATCCAATTAGAAGTCCACCGCCTATAAATATATTTAAACAACTTGACACTTCTTTAAGAAACGAAGGAAAATTTGTTAATTCCAGAAGATCTAGGCCCCGAACGATTACAAACGAACGTGCTACAACCAACAGTGTTAGAGGTAGTGAATGAGCATCGGCATGTAAGTCAAAGAAATCTAAGCACAAATGCGGTATTAGTAGAACTTCAGTTAGAATCATTTTAAAATCAAATGTATTTTTACTCAATCACGTTATTTTGGTGTATATATTGAACTGTATGAAAATGGCCCTTAGAGAAGACTGAAATTTTATAAGTTCTTTCAGGAGCATCTACTTCTGGAGCAATATTTTAAGATTGTATATTGTTTAGCGATGAGAGATGATTCTCAAACAATGGTGAAGTCTTCTCACTTTACCATGAAAATATAACTGGACAACGTTAGATCCCTGAATTTTCTATAAAACACAAACCCGGGTCATTGGAAAATCTGGATCTGAATGTTTGGTACCAACATGATGGCTATCCTGCTCACTACAGTTGGATTGTTAGGAATTATGTAAAGAAAGTTTTTTGAGGAAACTTGATTGGAAGAGGAGCTGTGCATTTATGGCCACCAAGAAGTTGCGATAGCGCTACACTATACATTTCTTTTTGACATGTAAATTGTATACCAAATTACCGTAGCAAATCAGCACAATTTTGTTATGTTCGTTGGATTTTGCCGCTTCATTTGAATTAAAGCCGTATTTTAATTGCCGCTCTTAAGTCGATTACTATTTTTTAATTTATTTTATTTTTTTAATTAGTAATTTATAGGAGGTCACTTTTGCGAAGCTTCCGAGAGGTTCCCATTGTTTCGCTTGCCGATCGAAAACAATTCCTGGAATCCTTTGTTGGCAGAATGGCCCGGAAGTTCCAAGTGGAATGTTTTGTTCTAGAATTCTTGCACCATATTTGGACATATGGTGAAATGTTCCAGCTGTTACAGATTCGCGTGGCGTTTTCTCGAGAGTTGATTTAACACCTTCGCTCGACCCGGTTGCTCGTTAACAACTCAATGCCGATATCAAGACAAGACAAAAATGAGCGCTAGCTTCCGAAGGTGAACGCACGTGATTTTGTGGAGACGGAGTTATACGGGAGCGCCTCTGCTAAATTATTCTATCGTGTTGTTTTCTTGCTTTGAGCAAAAGAATCTTCGACTTGTGTCGAATTAAAAATATTAGCATAGTGCCAGCTTTTTGTAAAAACAATTCAGTGAAATTGATTTCTCGACTTGTGCCGGATTAAAAGCCCCCAACCCAGTGAATTCCTCCACTAAGCCGTTGCAAGTGATAATCCCGTATAGCGGCGGAGATTTAGTCTCCCAAGTTCCCGTCTTTTTTTCTCTCTTCGAAGACAGCCTTGGCCCGTAACGTTGTCTCCATCGTGACCCAGTCTTCAGGGGCGTACCTGCGATTTTTGCCTTTTTCTTCAGGACGTAAGAGCACCCCAAAATTCTGCCTGTCTCTCTCTACTCCCTACCGAAGAAAACTAAGGTCAAACAAATTGTTATTTTTGTTGTTTTTCACTTGCTTAGTTTTCACCGTAGTACGGTGGAACCAATAAGGGCTTTCCTTACTTCAATACTAACATAATTAATTAATATGAGTAACACTGTTTACGGGATGTGGGCTGTTACGCACTAATACAGAAGAAGGAAAAGAAAACTACTAAAACATTAACGTAACAGAAAGTAACTATGATCTATTTCTATTGTTAAGTAAACCAATTTATGTGTTCCTTCTATCATAATATCCCGATGTTTGTAATTGTTGCAATCATTCATCTTCGGGAATTTACTTAATGATATTCTTCACATTAATTTTTCACCTCTTGAGACAGTAATTATTATAAATCTGTGTATCCCAGCTGCCACACAATCTTCTATGACAACAAAGCGCAAGTGCTCCTGAAGTTTCCCTCATACAACGTGACAAAAATTATAACTTAGAGGACACTGATAAATTACCACCCTAGTTCGCAGTTGTTCCCGAGATAAGCAATAATTGACAAGTTTATGGCCACAAATTGCCAATTGTATTGGTAATACCAAGCCGCGAACGCGGAAGTCAGTTGGGGTTATATAATGTATCTCTAAGCCGTCGCGCATGATGTTTTTCAATTATTAGTCATAAAAATGTTACCGACTTTTAACACTGTTCTCTTCTGATTTCAGACATGCTTAAGCAGGGCTCGAACAGTTCTACCCCTGCTGAGACTTCCTCCGTTCGCTCTTTGAGTTCCGAAGACATATCTTTGGGCCCCAAAAGTTACCGTTGCTGCGGGCGAGGGTCAAATCCAGCCCACGGAAATGGCAGGCGCTTCCACTTATTCCAAATGCTCGTTTTGCCATTTATTCCAATTTTAGCTCTTATAGTGCAGACGGCTGTCATATTAAATAATATCATGGTGCACAGGCAAGAAGTCACAGACATCGAAACACAGGTAAGTGTTTTCTACCTTAGAAAAAATAAGTTCACCTAAGGTTTGCCCCTATAAAATAAATTATTCAAATGAAAAACGGTGTAGTTACAGAAATAAAAGGGTGAGAACTTGTGTTATTATGGTGTCTGTGCACATATTGGCAGGATGTGTTTAAACAAAGGGTTAGGCCACTTTTATAAGCTTATTGACCCGCCCTTTGTTTGACCGAAAGTAATTCGTTATAATGTGTAATTACCTCGCCAGAAATGCTATTGTTTAATCTCAAAGTTCCAAGTTTACGTGCAGGCGAAAGCTATTAGGTAATTTTCTCGTTAACGAGTAATTAAATATTGATCGAGGAAACATTACAAGATTATGTGTTAATTTAAAATTAGTTCGACTTTATGTAGATTTTAATGAGTTAGGGTTAATGAATTAAATTTTAAACTTGCTTACCAAGATTTACTTTAATAAAATGTAGTACATAAAGCAATTAAACTTAATTTTATCTCATTTGGTAAGTCGAATAGAATACTGAATTCAAAAAATTCGTATTTTTTAGATGTAGTGAGAAGCTTCATCTTTGCGTTATTTTTTCCGTAACCGAGTGCTGTAATTGTATCATAACATGAACGTCCTTATTCACATAAATACTTTTACAGCAGCTGCTTTCGAGCTTGATCAAAATTTTGTCAGAACATAAATCAGCTGCATCAAACTGTAAGTTGTGTACTTTGGGAGTATATGTAGCTATTACTAAACACGTAACTGCTTGCTGTTTTAGAGAGAAATCCTATTCCAGCAAGTGTCTCCGACGCGGGTTGCTTTAAGAATACTATGTCGCACGTAGTATATAATGTAGTATATAACTGAATTTTCTTATCACTGCCAACAACTGTATTGATTTAATACATGTGAATCCATATGAATATGTTAATGGTGGGTTTAAATCTAGCAGGCTTTAGAGTAACGAAAAGTTTGCGACCAGTGGAAGCGATACGGAATTAATTACAGATTCTCTAATATTGCTTAGTCGACCAATTCTAATAATCTACTTGTTCGCCCTGAAAAATCTTCTATTCCTCTCAATTTAATTTTTTGTTAAACTAAATGGTATTTTCAGAAACCCTTCCCATAAATATCGTGAAAGTGGAAATCGAGAAACCGTTTTTCCGGGCGAAATCATCCAAATTATGAAGCTCGCGAAAGTCTTCAAGATCCTATTACAGTTCTTTTCGACAAAGGTTTCCTACTAGTACTTCTCCCCGATTGTTTATCCTTCTAATGACATCGAAACCTAATAAAGATTTACATCTCCTGAAATAAACTCTGATTAAGTTTGCCAGTCGCACACAAATTATCCCCATGTGTGCTCTGCATATCTGAATAGAAGCTGGTAAGATACAGCACAAAGGAAACTTTACTTGCAAACTTAATAAAGACGTATGGAGTACAAGTATATTTAATCTCAGTTTGTAGTAGTTACATAAAGACATACTTTGACTTTAACTATCGTGTTACGGGTTGGTTATGTAAGAAACTCAACATAATAACAAAATAAACTAGAACTGAAAGTACTAGTCTTATCAAAGAATATGAATATGAAAAGTTTTTTCAGTAAATGGCGTTATATTTTGCGGCATTACAGAACAGGAAATTGAAATTTGACAATATTTTAAACAGTTATACAAAATTAAAATGGAAAACCCTAAATATTTCTCGCTATTACACTAGCACGATTTACGAGATATAAGTTTACAAGCCAAGGTATTTTAAGTATCGCACTGTACACAATAACAGACTATAATAGTCTTGTCTTGTGTCAGTCTTTCATACATACTAT
The DNA here is from genome assembly GCA_014611495.1 of Limonius californicus. Classification (NCBI taxonomy): domain Eukaryota; kingdom Metazoa; phylum Arthropoda; class Insecta; order Coleoptera; family Elateridae; genus Limonius; species Limonius californicus. The sequence goes on from JABXWE010033539.1 coordinate 10,421, forward strand.
CTATATTTACAAAACTACAACAAACTTTAACAAAACAATAAAATAAACTATAATGCAAATTTAGCACTTCCATTAAACGGTTCTCTCCGCCACACAAAAGTTAATATGTTGGCAACTACTGGTTGCAAAACCTTGATATTTTAAGCTACTAAACTACCACAACTCTTGTACATATTTATATTTTTCTAATGCGCAAGCCTAAATTAAACTATAACTGTGAAATCAACTAATTTTTTTCCAAAATACTGGTTACAAAACCATAATATGCTAAATTTTAACCATGCAGCGTAAATTGAAGAAAAATATTTTCAAGTTTTTGAGCCGCATTGTATAAAACTAAGTGTCTACGAGTTTCCTTTACTGTCATGTCTCCAAACGCATGTTATAAAAAACTAAAATATACACCATAAACACGAAAAGTATTTGATATGTATTTAAAGTAATCTCAGTTTACTTAATAACCTTATTACAACGTTCAAAAATTTTTTGGAAACAGTCAGAAAAGGTGTGCGAAGAAGCTGCCTCCGAATCATTTCCCTTTGCTGCTGCCTTAGGATGAGAACAATATGTTTAATACCAACTCAACTGACTGACTTTAACAACGCCGTGTTTCATGAGACATAACTTCACAATCAGTGCACAATGGACAGGTGCATTGTCACGCAACAGAAACCAACTGCCGGTGTCCCAGAATCGAGGTCGCACTCAGGAACTGCACACCAATAATCTCTTCATCGTTTCGACCTAAACGCCCAGGACCAATCACTACTGACAATCCAATTTAAATAAATTGCGTGGTCTGAAAAAAGGTTATGGGCTTTGCAACTCGTCTCTGTTTTGGTTATCGGTAAGACTGTTCGGGACGAGCTTCGTACTGACTTTCCTCTTTCCAATTCTTCATTTAAAATTCGTCGAATCGTCTTCTCATTTGACGATCTTCTGCACCAATTTCATGAACTCTTGCAACCGAATCCGCATCTCGAAAGATAGACGGACGCCCGTTCTAGTGTCAGTTCCTCATGTCCATCTTTAAGACGTTTAAATAATTCAAATGCAGAATTACGACTAAAAATGTTATCACTACACTGTGTTTCATCGGAACAACTAACGCATTTACCCAAAGATCGAAAGAAAATCCCAGATGTGGTCGATATCTACATCACAAGATGTATTTTCCACAATTATCTGACAATAGAATCATGTTTAGATTTATCGTCCGACCACACCAACAGATCAAGAAATTGACGAAGCAGCAGAACAGCTTACAAAAGCGATACAACAAGCTGCATGGGAAACTACCTCCCACATACATAAAGCAGAGAATCCCTGATGCTGTCCTGAAGACATTCGAAAAAAAAAGGAAGCCGAGGAAACGCTGGCAAACCAAACGAGCCCCTATCCATAAAACAAACCCCAACCGAGCTACTAGACAACTAAATGAACTGCTCAACGAACAATAAAATCAAGGAATCAAAAACTTCCTGGAGAAATTCTCAGCGACTGAAGCTACCGACTATTCCTTGTGGAAAGTAACTGAAAAAATCAAAAATCCTCAACGAACAAATCCACCTATCAGAAGAACTAACAGAAATTGGGCCAGAAATGAACAAAAGAAAGCCAATAAATTTGCGGAATATCTTAGCAATGTATTTTAACCCCTCCCAAGGGAGATATCGCTAGAAGATGAAGCTCCTATCCAGCAACTATTAAAAGCCCTATATCAAATGCATACTCCTATAACTAACTTCAAAATATCTGAAGTAAAAGACGTTATAGCCACCAACCTCAATCCTAACAAAGCCCGAGGCTACGATTTGGTAACAGGCAAAATCCTAAAAGAGCCTCCACAAGAAGGCTACAGAATTCTTACCTACATATTCAATGCGGTAATAAGAACCGGACACTTCCCATCCCATTGGAAGGTTGCGCAGATTATAATGATCCAGAACGTGGCAAAGACTCATCTGAGATAACATCTTATCGTCCCATCAGCCTGCTACCCATAATATCAGAAGCGTTCGAGAAACTCTACTTAAAAAATTAAAACCTATTATTGAAGAAAGAAGCCTGATACCTAGCTTTCAATTCGGATTTTGTCAACAACATGCGACAATCGAACAGCTGCACCGTGTAGTCAGAAATATAAAATATGATCTAGAAACAAAGAGGTATCGCTCCGCTGCTTTCCTCGACATATCACAGGCCTTCGACAAAGTGTGACACGAAGGCCTGAACTACAAGATGAAGTTAAATCTACCGTATCCATATTGTAAAGTGCTCAAATCCTACCTAACAGAAAGGCATTTCCTAGTAGAACATGGTAAAGTGCGCACCCCCTTGGTTTCAATTAGGTCAGGGGTTTCACAAGGGAGGAGTGTCCTGGGGCCTATCCTCTACCTAATATACACAGCCTACCTACCAAGTACCACTAATACTCAAATCGCCATCTTCCTACAAAATCATCTCAACAAGATCGAGAGCTGGTTGAAAATTTGGCGCATTAAAGTGAACAGTACGAAGTCTACATACATCACCTTCACCTTTCGCAGAGAGATTTGCCCAACTGTGTACCTGTGTAACATTCCACTTCCACAAAAGGATGAGGTGACATATCTCGGCATCCATCTGGACAAACGGCTAAACTGGTCAAAATACATATGGAATAAACGACTCCAGCTAAGCCTCTACTACCGCAAGGTGTAGTGGTTGATAGGTCGCAACTCTCACCTGACATTGGACAACAAACTCTTCCTCTATAAGGCGATACTAAAACCCCCTTGGGCATACGTTATCCAATTCTGGGGTTCTACCAGTGACACAAATATCTTGAAACTGGAGAGATTTCAGTCCAAAGCAATACGGGCGATCCGTGGTATGTACCAAACCATGGATCGGGATCTTCACTTCAAAACTGTTAAAGAAGAAATCGTCACCCTGAGTACAAGATACCAGGACCGTCTAAGAGGTCACCCGAACACTTTGACCAAGGACCTACTCATCGCTCCCAGAGTCAACAGACTCAAGCGACACAACCCTCTAGATCTTCCAGAAAAAACTTATTATTATTAAGTAATCCAATAAAATTCATGCAGTCATAAAACTCACTTAATGTGTAATTCACTTAAGGAGCTTGCCAAGTCCCACACCTATTTCAATTGACTACTGTCATCACCGTTACTTATTGTCTACTTAGACAGATTGTAATCAGATCATGGATGTAAATATAAAAAACTGTACGGTGTTTTCAGGTTTTCGTAAGTTTCTGTAGGGAATTTTCATAATTTATAACAAAATTTCATATTCACTCGTTGCTCCATGATGACTGTCAGAAACACGATGTACCTGCAAGCACCTTGCGAAGAAGCGAACTGCTGTTCGATCTTCGCATGACAACCCTCTATTGATAAAACTGTGAACTATTATATCTTCTTTCATTTTTGGTTTAATTTCAATGACTCCAGTGCTGCAGCGTATACAGGGTGTTTATTAAACATCCGGCAAAAATTCAAGGGGTTACTCCCTGGACTATTATAAAAATATTTTGTCCGTTGATGATTTTTGAAAAGCCGCTTTGTTTCGAAGATACAGGGCGGGAAAGATTTTCGACAAAACTAATTTTGATATTTTTCAAATTATTAATGTAGCCGAAATAAAAGTATGGCGTACTACACTGGGCTTACCGAGCATAAAAAATTTTTATAAATGCGTTGTTATCTTTTAACAACATTCCGATTACTAAGAACGGCTGTTTTATCCACTAACAGCTGGCAAGTGCAGACATTGAAAAGAAAATCAGTTTAAACGTGGATTTCATTTGAATTGAATCGTGATTGATCATTTTGTGTGTCGAATTTGTTGAGACTGATTGACGTTTGGCTGTTTGGCGTGTATTTTCTGTCTTCAATACTTAAACTTTTGTTAGTGAAGTCCTCTATCATGAATCGCTATACGAACGCCAAGATGACTGACATGCATTTCATTTATGGACTTGCTGATGGCAATTCATTACAAGCTAGGCGGTTGTACATTGAACGATTTCCTGATCGTAATGTTCCTGATAGAAAAACCTTCCAAAGTATTCATCTACGTCTTCATGAAACAGGCACATTGAAACGAAGTGGAGGACTAGGAAAGCCAATGACAGTAAGAACGGTAGAAGTAGAAGAGAATGTGCTGGACATGATAGAGGAAGATCAAAGTAACATCTACTCGAAAAATTTCAAATACTATGAATGTAAGTAATGGGACTGTTTGGAAAATTCTTAGGGACTATTTGTTGTACCCATACCACATACAACGCGTTCAGGCACTTCTTCCTGTTGATTTTCCTCCACGTATTGCATTCTGCCAATGGCTTTTACACACACTGATTCAAAGTCCTCAACTACTGACGCTGATTCTTTTTACCGATGAAGCGAATTTTTAAGAAATGCAATAAGGAATTTTTACAATAACCATGTGTGGGCTGAAGAAAATCCACATGCTGTACTTGAAGATCGTTTTCAACATCAGTTCTCGTTGAACGTTTTGGTTGGAATTGTGGGTGACTGGCTAATTGGACCGGTATTTCTACCAGGAAGACTTACCGGCGAGGTGTATCGCAACTTTTTGGAACAGACTCTACCTAAGTTTCTGGAGGATGTACCATTGGCAACAAGAAATGCAATGTGGTTTATGCACAATGGTGCACCAGCGCATTTTAGTGTGGTTGTTCGTGTTTCTAACAGTAACATACGGAAATCGCTAGATTGGTCGAGGTGGACCTCATTTATGGCCTGCTCGATTCCCGGGCTTAAATCCCCTGGATTATTTCCTATGGGGCCGTCTAAAGTCATTAGTTAATTCTACTCCAGTGGAAAATGTGGAAGATTTAAGAAATCGGATAATTGCTGGGTGTAACTCAATAAGAGACGGCCCTGGTGTTTTTGAAGAGTTCGGCAGTCAATGAGGAGAAGAATGGATTCTTGCATCGTAGCTAGAGGTAGTCATTTTCAACAGTTCTTGTAGATTAAGAAACTTTACATGTAATTTTTGGTAATAAAATGTTGTTATTGTCGAAAATTTTTTTTGCCCTGTATCTTCGAACAAAGCGACTTTTCAAAAATCATCAAAAGACAAAATATTCTTAGAATAGTCCAGGGAATAACTCCTTGAATTTTTGCCGTATATAAACACCCTGTATAATGGGCGCCCACATTAATTGCTTTTCTGTTTGTTAATATACTTATCGCACATTCTATGTTAGGGTATTGAAAATACTATGTGATATTCAGTACTAGTTATTAAATATAAAATTCTTAAAATTCTTGGAACTTCCTAAATTTAAAAACATCTTAACATTTTCAGATACGGAACTTCTAAGTCATTTTAATTGGATCTTCCAAGTTTTTAATGTTTTCGAAAGTATATAAAACCAGTATTTTTGGCCGTCCTGTATAAAATACTGTATTTTTAGTTAGTTTATAAATTTCATAAATATTAAAGACTGTTTCTATCAAAGCAAAATCACTATAATTGTTCCTATGTGATCGGCAATTATAGCAGCTGGCTCTTCTATTTATGATCGTATGTCTCGCAAATACTGCGAATTACAAGGTAAAAATATAGTATATAGTGCCTAAGAAAAACCTAGATTTGAAGTTTTAAACTTTCTTCGAAACCATTAGTTAATAGTTACTAGCTTAGACATTTTTTGATCCACACTGTAATTCACAATGGTGCTTCCAGGTTACAATAGCAACAGAATTAGGAAAAGTTGTAACTTATATGCAACTAGAACGCTCCGAAGTGGCTTTTTACGTCTACACCAATGGAAGCACGCTTAGGTAAAAAATATTGTCGTTGTTTACTTTAGTTCTAAGCTAATATTTTCGGTTTCAGTATTAATATCACGGAACGGTTTGAGCTCACGGACTGGGCCCTGGAAAACATGATCAATTTTCCTCCCGTTTCTTTGCCCCAAGAGAATGGGGAATTTGTTGAGCTCGATAAGGGCACCTTTCAAATAAGATTAAATGAATTTAGGTTAGTGAAAGAAATACTTCCAGTGCAGTCTTATTTTGAGTAAAAAATTATTGTTGAGTACTTTCTCATTAATTTCAGGCAAAGAATTAGTTCAGAGGAAAGCAGCATGACTGAAATTTTGGAATGGTATACTGCAGTAAACGCCGCCATGTTGGACCACCTCACCAACCAAATAAAGGAAACGGATAATAGTGGAGTATGGAGGTATTGTCTCTTGAATTATTTGATAGTATATAGAAAACTCAATGATTACTTTAACCTAAGTGTAGATTTCTTCTATCACATTAAATATTGTTTTAGAGAACACATTCAGTTTTTAAAATGATACTAAATTGTTCGAAAATGAACTTACCCTAATTAAAAATCCAGTCTTATTATGGTACACTTTAGTAAGTTCTAAAGGGTATTCAAAAATTCAATCGCTTCTAGTTGGACATATACTAGAAGTGATTTTGTTAGGCCGGTGTACCATCTGAAAATACACGTACGTTGGCACTGATTTACTTTCTATCTTGAGTAAAAATTTCGTATCTTTTAAGAAACGTAAGTCTAGCGATTGCCTTTACGTCATGACAAAATTAGCCCTAAGTACGGGTAATGAATCTGAGCGAGACAGGTTCATATGACACACAGATATAATAACAGCAAATGGGATAGAAATGTTCCGATCTTATACCAGCGGCTCTCAAAATTTTATAAAGAATGGTCAGAACAACAGTCAATATAATAGAGAAAATTGCCTTACTCATCTATAAAATATTAATAATTTTTATAATTCCATAATCTATTTAACCTTAAAATTCCGAACTTAGAAAGCATGTATAATCATTATTTTTATGGAATATCTTAGCTAAGTCAGGTTATTTACAATTACATTATTGCTCCGTAATGATTTAGGTACTTATTGTGAGATAAGAAAGTTAACAACGCTTGCATTTTGACCACTTAATTACTAGTTTGGTCAGTCTACCTTAACCTGTTGTGATAAGAGGATCTCAAGATGCCTAAAAGTAATTCATACAGAAAATCTCATTGAAGAGTGGTGGGAACGTGAAAGTTGTTTGGACACCGAAGATATTGCACCACTTCTTATAACTTTACATGGCGATAGTGACGACGATTTATCTGATGACTATGAACATTTCTCTGATGACTAATATTAATTATATTAACTATATATATTTTTATAATTTAATATTGTTTTCTTCCATAGTTCGAATTTAATTTGTTTACTAAATTAATAAAATGAATAATTATGTCCATATTAAAATCTCGATGTTTTATTATTTTTATCGAACCAGTATTATTTCTACCCGACTTATAATTTGTTGCGACGAGGAA
>JABXWE010033545.1:0-11018 GCA_014611495.1 Limonius californicus
AAAAATATGTTTCTAGCTTACGCGATTCTGTTCCTGTTTAACACCGTTTCTAAACATATCTAAAGTGAAATTTTAATTTTGGCATAGGTACGGTTATATTTTTAGTTCCTTATTTTTCCTAAATATGCAAGGCTTATTCGAAAAATAAAGTCCAATCGGTCACAAAACTAAAATGTAAAACTGAAAGAAAAATATATTATGCATGAATCTTAGATACACTACTAAACTATTTCTCTACATGGTCACGATTCGAATTTAATCACTTATCATATCGTGATACCTTCGTCAGAGTAAACTAATTATGTATGTCACCATCGAGAAAACGTCTACGGGTTTATAAATAAACTAAGTCATCGTTAATCCGAACTAAGTCGAGACCGGATGGAGGATGGTTAAAGAATTTTCAATTGAATTGCTTAATGAGTTGCACAGTGCGACCCATCGGGTGCGGTCGGGCGTTATTGTGTAAAATCGCGACTCCAGGGGTCAGCAATCCCCGTATTTTGTTCAGAATCGTCCTTCTCAACTTCCTTCAAGTCTCATGATCTACGTCAGCATTAATTGTCGTACCAAGTTTTAGGGAATTAACCAACAATAGGCCTTTCCTGTCCCAAAAACCGTAGCCATAAGTTTTCTGTTCTCCAATATTTTCTTAAATTTTTGGCTTCGCGGGATTTGTGCTTGATTTCAACATTTGTGTCGGACATTTACGTCTCGTCGCCGGAGAGAATGTGATTCAGATACTCATAACCATCACTTTCAGGAAACAGGAAGATCTGCAGGAGCCACTTACTGGTTTTTCTGAACATCCATCAACATCTTTAGAACCTGCCACGCTCATACTGTAGCCTTTCCTGACAATTTCATATAGTACTATACGGGAAATTTGAGGGAAGCTTGCAGACACATTCCGAAGCCGTAAAACGATTTTCATAATATTTTTAATTCACTATTTCGAGAACTTTCACTTCGTTCCTGATCGTACACGTTTATTCGACCATCTTTATAATTCCCACACCAGCACCTTTCTTGATGTTTAGCCTATAAACCCTTCATATCCGACTATACATTTCGACAGCGTTTACGGTTTTTGCATGGGCAAGAGAAATCACAGAGTTCAGCACATTTTGCGGGTTATTCAATCGTAGAGTTCACTTTAGACCTTTGGTATGCAACTGAATACAATGACAGAATTGTGGTGAAGTGACGTGTAGTTATCTCATCAACCACTAAAGCTACCCCACAATGCACCAGATTGACTATGCCCTTCATTCGGCAGGTATGTTTAAACGGCCGTTGGTGTCCGAATAAAGCTCCTTGAAGTATAATATCTATCCTCGTTCAGGATTTGAATGCATGTTCGCTGTACTAGGGAAAGTGTTCTTTATCGGGATAGTAGCTATTCAATAACATTTCTAAAAAATCGGTTATCTTCTCTGTTGCAATTACAATGTTCTCGTTATAATCTATAATTATTAGCACTGTTATATGATAAAATAGCAGCTTTAAAACCATTGCGAGTATAAAATTGGAATATTATGACCTTCATATACATAAATACAGAGAAATTTTTATGAAGACGCATTAACTGTTTGAACAAAAAATGGAGATTATGGTAACATTTTTGAAACAACGCGGACTACAACAACCTCTTCTGTTGTTCTAGTAGGTTAATGTTTGAAATATTATTCAACAGTAATATTACTTTACAACATTAATACTTGCAGATCAAAGAACCAAAGCATTATAGAGAAGCCAATGGAATTTAGTTCATCTTAGTGCAAACATATTAAGTAATCACTATTTCTACAGCGAAGTTAAACATTAAGCAGCAAAGCGCACTCGCATGTGTGGTAATTTACGGGATATAATGTGGAAAAGCAAGTTCATGTCAGCGGAAGCTAAAATAAAGATACATAAAAAAATATCAATATAAAATATATGCAGCAGAAATTCGAAGAACCAAGCAGATCATGACAAACACTGAAATGAATAGTTTACGAGCTGTTGTGGCGAAAATACGATTTGACAGGGTACCCAACAGCCAAACAGGAAATCAATGTGAATCCCAAGACATCAAGAAATTGGTCAAGGCAAGATGAAAAACGCGAAACGAACATGTAGATCGATCCAGTTTAAGCCGCCCAATAAAATCTGTTAGACATCAAACCATCCACTGGAAAACGAGATGGTGGAAAATTTAAAGATGGACAGACAGCTGGCTAACATTATCAGCAGACTCACGACTGTAGTACAGGCATACTTTTATGAAGCAGATTAATTAGAAGAAGAAGTTCAAAATAATAAACTATTAGACATAATTATGCATTAAGTAAAAATGAAATTTATGGTTTTCAAAGAACAAGGATGTATAAGAAATTATTTTTATTTTCTTCCATCTGTATATTGTTTCGACAGGACAATAAATACCTACTGTATTATTTATAGAAAATGTACACGCGTGTAAGTTTTTCTATTTAGTAGTTATACAATATTTGCACTTATAAAATGCATCTAATGGCTATGTTAGAAGTGTTTTATGTCTAATATACCCTCCCAGTGTAATTACTTTCGATGTATCTGCTTTTAGTACTTAAATTAAGAGAGCTTACACGCGTGTAATTTTTCTATAAGTATGATTGTTAATGTGGCAGCATTGAATTGCTTTTCCATACCTTATACGAGTTCATTAAAACCCAAGTTTTCAGGATTTAAGTTACCTTTAATAGATCGGTAGTGGAAGATGTAAAATCTTTATCTTTTACTCATTATCTTTACAGTTTAAATAAAAGAAGTAATGGTTTAGCTGTACACAGAGGAATAGTATAAAGCAAGCATGTTAAAGGCGTTATAGAAACAGAAACATCCTGCATGTATAAAAAATTCTCCATGGTAGAACCCCTGGAATGGATCTCAACAAAAAATGAACGGTAATGGAAGTTCCTCTTGTTGGTAAATATGTACTGCAGATTGTGTACATAGAAAAAGCGTGGATGAAAGTTTATGTAATGCTGAAAGCTTTTTGGGTTCGCGTTAACATAGCTACTGTATGAGTACTTGTGAACAACATTTTTGTAAATTAAAAAATCTCCATTCTCTAGAGAAGAATGTAAATCATTTGTTATTTAGCAAATTCCTTCAAAGTTAATCAAAATTTTAAAATACTCTTGTTTATAAGAAAACAGATTTGTCGTAAACAATTTAATCTGAGCAGCAACAAAGTAATATTTTCTGCGGGCTTTAGTTACGTGGCAATTTTTACATTTTTGCTTCCTGCCAAATATTACATGTTATTATTATGATATCCTTATTGGTGTATGTTTGAACAAATTATCAGACCTTTTCTTTTCTTTGGTGTGCTGAGCTGCCACGTCTATACTTATCTTGCTCCTATCTGACGCTTATGTTACTAAAAATTGGTTATGTAATCTATTACAACATTTTCAAAAGCAGGTTACCACCATGATGTTTAGAACACCTAAATACGTAGATTGAACTTCCATAATTAACTTTCTTAGACAAAGTTACTTTAGATCAGGGAGCTGGCTGCACACACTAACCATCGTCGCCATCCCCACTAACTCTCACCAAACCGCAGCAAAATTGTAAACTATTTCATATTATCTACACTATTACGAAATTATAAAACATAGAAGCCAGGAGGATAAATTCCCTAATCTGGCACCATAATTTTTAAATCAATTATTTTAACACTAGAAGAACTTGAATTACGAGCTGTGTTCAATTGAAACCCACGTTTGCTTTATAAACAATTTCTTCAACAATTTAATTTAAATAATTACCGTCACAGCTAAGGCACCTGCCCCATTGTTTTACTAACCCACGTATACCCTGCTCATAGAATTCTTGTGCCTGCTGATTGAAGAAGTCTTCCACAGCTGTCTGTACTTCTGCGTTCAGACTCAAAATGCCGACGTTCTAACGGCTTTCTCAGCAGTCCAAAAATATGGAAATCGCAAGACGATAGATCAGGGCTTATAGGGTGGATACTCTAAAACCCTCCACTTCTTTCGTTGAAGATGTACTTTTACCTCATTAGCAACATGAGGCCTAGCATTGTTGTGCAAATGACCCACGCATAAGTTTTCCTGGACGTTTCCGTCTTATTACTTGATGAAGCTTGTTCGAAGTTTCAACGTACAGATTTGCATTGACATTTACTCCAGGTCCTTAAACTCTATCAAGAAGGGTCCTTCATGGTCGAAAATAAATGGCAACATCACCTTGCCTGCAGAAGGTTGTGCTTTAAACTTCTTCGGTGGTAGTGAACTTGAAGGTGTTCACTGCATCGACGTTAACTTACTGGATGGACTTACGGCACCACCAACTATTGACAGAATAAAGTCATCACAATTTTGCCTATAGTCTGTGAGGTGTTGCAGCTATAAACCCATTCGCAAGGATTTTTGTTCATTATACAAGAGACGAGGAATGCATTGCGAACAATCTTTGCTGTAACCCAGATTACGAACAATACTATGAACAGATCCTACACTCGCACCAACAATTTCAGAAATTTCTCTTATTGAAATTCGACAATTTTCTTTAATAAGGCCTTCCACATATTGTTTTCTGTTAATGCAGTACACCGCGTACCTGGTTCCGGCTCATCCATAGTCCCCTCTTTTCCATTCTTAAATTTTCGGCACCATTCCTTCACAGTTGGGTACGCAGTACTTTTATTTCCATACACTGCTTGCACTCGCATATGAATCTGCAATGGCTGCACACCCTGCGCGCATAAATATTGTAGGAACGCACGCTAATCAAACTTGGACGGATTTTCAACAACAAGCGCCATTTCAAAATCGAAGTTTTAAAAGTCAGAATCAAATTCAAACGCCAGAAACTTATTAATGTGTTGCTTACAAACACTACTAACATTAACAAACGTCATTTGAATTATTGCATTTGTATTTAAAGCTAAGTTGATCAAAGATCCGTTTCAGTTGAACAACCCTCGTAGTTGCAGATATCAAGACTTCCTCATAAGTAGAGCTGGGATTTTAGTTTAAAACCTTTTTACATAGGATTCAGATATTATGTTTCTAATCATTGCAAAATCCGTTTCGTGCAATTTACTTTCATATAAACCCAATTTGTTATCACCTATTTTACCTATTTCGTTCATATCTGAATAATACCTAGGTTTTTAAGTCTATTAACCTATATTCCATTTTGAAAAACTTATAAAGCCAATTTGTTATCACCTATTTCACCTATTTCGTTCATATCTGAATAATACCTAGGTTTTTAAGTTTATTAACCTATATTAGATTTTAAGAACTTCATTTTAATTTTTAATAATAATATTTTCGGAATTTTTTAGTGTGGAAACTGCTTAAACTTGAAATATAGCTTAAAAACTATTCAGCGGTAAATGAAACACCGCCATGATTCCATACCGTTGGAGCTACGGTAGTCGGTAGCGCAGTTGACAACTTCACAATTTCACATTGTTGAAGAGAGTTTGTTTACTTACTTGTGTCCTAGTCAGTTCGTGTCCAAAAAATGCCCAAAAACATAAAGAGGATAATACGCGTGAAGAAATGGATAAAAGGCAAAGAAACGGTATTTCGTTTGGAAGGTGAGCAGATATTTTGTCGTGTTTGTTCAAAACTGGTATTTAGGGTGTTGAAAAAGTAAGGTTAAGTTTTCGTGTAGTAATGTGAATTTTCTTATGACATGATAGATTCCTTTTGAACAAAAATCATATTTATCTCAACATGAAGAGAGCAAAAATCATAAGGAAGCTATTCAGAAACCTGAAAAGCAGCTACAGATCAGTGAATCTCGATCTTCAAATGATACCTCAGTTTTCTATTTGGACATGTTTGTATCTGCAAATTTACCGTAGGCCAAGTGGGATTGTCCACAATCTAAGAATTTTTGCAAAAGTATTGTGGTAGAGCTATTCCAGATAGATCGACTTTAGCAAAACATTAAACAACTGTTTCAACTGATCCGTATTCTGCTATCTGCATCAAAGAAACTCAAGAACTTTTCTAACCCTGATATACAGACCCAACTAGTATATATTTCTAGTAATTTTAAAATTCTTGCCCACAGCATAACGAAATTAGAATCAGTAGGTTTGCCACTTAAAGGTTCAATGCAAATATTTAATAATGTTCAAGTCCCAGTTGCAATTATGTGATGGAAAAGTTGGGTGTGTTGTGCAGAAAAATCAGGATGTCATTAAAAGGAATCCGGGATTTCATGTGATTGATGATTTGAGTAAAATTTATGCAGGGGAAAATATACCTTTAGCTGAAGGTATTACTACCAATGACGCAGCAAATTTTTAAATTTGTACCGGTTACATGGTGCGATGTAGAACGGTCATTTTCTTTGTACAAGAATATTTTAACCGATAAGAGACATTCTCTTAATCCCGAAAATATTGAAAAATTTTGGTGTGTTACAGTCAAAGCAAAAGTGAGTTTGAATTTTAATGTTTAATGTAGGAGTGAGTTTGAATTTTAATGTTTAATGTAGGAACTTGTGTTGCCAAATAAAAGTTTTTAAAATTTTATAGTAATACTTTTTTATACCTAAATATATTTTTTTGCACCTAATTTGAAAAGTTATACCTATTTTTAATTTTTTAGTACCTATAAACCTAACTATTTTTATGTTTTTTCACACCTAAAAATCCCAGCTCTACTCATAAGCTTGACAATTACACAAAACCATTATGGCAAGTAAAGTTATCGTCAGTTTGGTAAGTGCGTCTACTCCGTTTGCTTTCACACTACCTTTATGCAAATGCTTCAAGCTATTAAAAATGATCTTTCCGAAGCCGCTAAACGTGTGGATCCTGTCATAAGTGAAGTATAGCAAACGAAAATAAATATAGATCAGGTCTTTAGCTAAATTTTTGAAACAGCCGGAAAACTACTGAATTCTTTGGACAACCAAGAGTATAAAATATTCTCAGAATTAGTTGTCCGTCAAAAAATCGTACTAATGTTATCGTAGCCTCGCCAGAACATTATTTTCGCATTGTAGTTGCAATCCCCCTTTTCGATGATTTCATAGACCAATTGACTCAAGGATTTGCAAATTACGGAAACACGCTGGTCGTTATATTTTCTATTGCCAAATATCTGCGCAACACATGGTACATGTGGTGGTAGAAGACTTCTTCTTGTAACAACAATTTTTTTATCTCGATACGTTCTCTGTAAAGTTACAGGTATTTAAATAAAAGTAGGTTCAGCCATCTTAAGTTGCACCATCGAAGCAGCTATCTATCCCAATATCTATCTTTTCAAAAAATCCCTGCAACATTGCCCGTATCCACAGCTATACCAGAAAGGCCTTTTTCAACATTGAGACCCTTAAAAAGGGAAATTTAATTGATCCAGAGCAGGTAACAGGCCTTGTGGTATTATAGCAATATACTAGTTGATGGAGAAGAGGTGTTAAATTATTCTACGAGCGAAAAAGACAGAAATTTACAGCTTATGTTATAATTACGAATGTATTCATTTTGTATTTCTCATCTTTAAACTATATATAAATTATTTGTCTTAATCCCCAAATTTGTTTCCTAGATACGGCCTTGCTTCATATAGTTTAAGTTATATCAATTGCTACTGAAGATGGAAACTCAATTGCCGAAATACGTATAGAGGTGGTCTAAAATCGTGGGGTTTTCAAAGTTTGGTATAGTTGAACTTCTATCTCCGTTCAATCCTATAACACATCTACTCTTATACCAATTTTCAAATCTTCTAGTATTACTAAGAGAAATAATTTTAAATTATTTGTTTGCTGATTGAAAACCTTGCCGGATAGCTTATCTACAATAATTGTTACGCAATGCTACTACTTCTATTTTCGATTTTATCTGAAAACCTAAAATAAAATTTTTATTGAGTGCAATTTTTGCCGTAAAACTGCTCGAGCAAATTTAAGTGCGTCCCTTTAAACTGAAAATCTCATTTCGCGCAGTGTAATACCATTGACGAAATTGTGAATTTACTTCCAGGCTACTTCCTTTTTATTTATTGGAAATGGACGAATGATCATTTTACGCAAGGTAATCTTGACCTATACGGAAACTTAAAATAAGTGGCAGATTTACAGTTATCAGTTGTCAATTTCATACAATTTTATAAATTGACCTTTAACGCTTCTACAAAAGTTTATTTTTGATTACCTAAAGTCCAGAATGAAATATCCCCATCTGTTGAGGTTTTCACATAATAATGGTTTTAATGGAAATTCTCTGTTTTCACGGTCCAATGATTTCGCAACAACTTTCTCGTATAAATTCGATTGGAACAGAAGATTTGCTTCATAGAAATAAAATAAAACGGCAACTACCTTCAGTAGCGAAGTTCGAAGTTCTAATAAAATTACTTATTCAAGAACATACGCTTCGGGGATAATAGTTATGTCCGGCCGTTTTCGTAATTCAACTTGAACGGTCCGTGCACATCGAAGTCAACAGAAATTCGCTCTGTCTGAGTGCATGTAATCCCATCACTGGCCAGAACTTCTCGATTTAGTGCATATTGATGTCATATCAACTGCTGCCTTGGTACTTGACTCTAACAGACCATTACGCCAAATAAAGGGGGCACTTCCGATTCAACACCGGCTTTATTATTATACTACACTTCGCTACTGCGTTTCAACGCAAACTTCCACACATAAAATTTTCAAGCCTGCGTTATGAAATGTTAGAGCGGTGTGTTTTAGAATTCATTGTTCTAAACTTGGTGTTTAGTACAACTAGGAAAGGGGAGAAAGTTCTATTTATTCCGTGTAGTGTTTTGCCTCTGGAAGTAAAACATAAGACGTTTGCTTAATTTGATTTATAATTAATTCAATGGCATCACTTCTCTTAGTTGAACTTCAACTAATGCCAACTTGTAGATATATTTTATATCCACCCCTGGTTAGAAGTAACGGTCGTGCAAATAAAGTAATATTTTTATTCCTCAACATAATCTCCATGACAATGCATTTGTCGCATCAATATTCCATCTTTGCAATTCCGTCAAAATACAATTTCTCTTGCTGCGAATCAAACCATTGATTTGTAACGTCAATAATTTATTCCTCGCCGGAAAACTTCGTTGTACGTAAAAATTCTTGCAATTTCAGAAATAAAAGGTAATATCCAGGGTTGAATTTGCGGAGTAATGCGAGTGTCCAAAAATTTCGAACCCGATATTATACATTTTTTTTTATTAATTTGCTTTCTATTTGCAATCTGTAACATCTTGCAGTAGCGTTTGCTGAATTTAATCCCAAGCTGTTTCCTCTTACTCATTATGTGCTTCTCCATGTTAGACCCTTATCGAAGTGCATTCCTAGGTATTTTACTTCAATAACCTGTGGTAGTGGTGTGTTATTCATGTATACTTCTGGTGATGTTCCTCTGCATTTTGTAAAAGTGATGTGAAGAGATTTTGTTTCATTTATTTTTATTCTCCACGATTTGCTCCATTTTTCAATATGATTTAAATGTATTTGTAGCATACTAGCAGCTATTACTGGATCTTTATGTCTGAACATGATTGCCTTGTCATCAGCAAAGGTGGCTGTGAGCGATTGTTCGTTGGTGGGCATATCAGCTATATAAAGACTATATAGAAGAGGTCCCAGCACGCTACCATGGTGCACCCCAGATTTAATAGGATGGACTTTCGTGAGATGTTGACCATACTTCACTTGGAAAAATCGTTCTTCTAAATATGCATTCAATATAACATAACAGGAGTGTGGAAGTGAACTTTTCAATTTAAAGAAGAGTCCAACATGCCGAACCTTATCAAATGCCTGCGTATCATCCAGGAAGGCCGCCATGCAGTAGGATTTCTCTTCAAAGGTTTGATTGATTGATATTATACAAGACAGCTATTGCAGAAAGGTTCTTTATTTGAAATTATGCCTTAATGAAAAATACCGCAAACCAGTTCTTTCCTTTATTCATTTTCATTAGCATCTCAAAGTTTAGTAACTAAATTTGAGTAACACTGCCCCTAAAACGTGGTTTCTCGTTGCAAAAATCAAGGACCAAAATCCCAGAAAATTATCTTCATAATCTCTCCAGTAATTGGTATAGCTTTGAATATTTTACGGCGGCGCTTGCATCCTCTATGCGTTTTGGTTTGGATCATAATCATGGATCAACGTCTCGTCCATCGTAAGAAAACATTCTGTCAATTTTTTTGAAAATCTGCCTTTCATTGTGCAGTAAACTTAAATGCTTCTGTTCAGGCGTAAATATTTTGGGATAACTTGTGCATATGCAGTTTGTTAATAAGAACCATCTGGAGGACGTGGTGTGAAACGGTGAACGTTTAGGGTAGTACCACATTTAAATTCACTACATCTTAGTTAAACTGCTTAATCTGTACCAAGGAGAAGATTCACAACAGATTATTGGAGTGTGTGAGTGGAACCTAATTTAAATCCACTTTTCTTAGAATATTCTGGAAACTTTACCGAAAGTAATTTTTTTAATAACGGATGTTGTAAAACTAGCGCGTGGGTTGTAATAATTGCAATTATTAAAAGCAGGCGCTCCTAAAATTGTATTTTGCGCGCTTTGAGCAAGCTATGTAAAGACTAAATTATGCTTGTGTTCAGTTTAATAAATTAGTTATTGTTTTAAATAACTACAAATTATGTATGCAGGTGTAATACTATCTTCTACCCAACAGTGTAGAATTTCTCATTTTCATAACTCTACATTTTAGTCTTTGATATCAATTTTACGTAGGTACAGGGTTACATTTATACAATATACAACATACATCTAATTTATTAAATTGTTTATTTTCCTGTAACTGAGAGAGAAATGTAAAATATGCTGTCTTCTAAAAACGATATTCAACTCAGCTTGAGTATTCAATGAAAACGTTTACGCACATAACAAAACAAGTTATCTATCAGCTTTAAGAAACTCGCGTTCAGACTCAACCATCAGTGGTAAGGAATACCTTTTAAAATTTAATTGGATTTCGTTTGATAAA
>JABXWE010033549.1:0-13984 GCA_014611495.1 Limonius californicus
TGCACATAAAGATGCCGCAAATATATATATATATATATATATATATATATATATATCCATAGAATCAACTGTATAACTCAAAACTTTAATAAGTTTAATGATTGTTAATTCTATATCATATTCGCGTAACCGAGCATATTCAATTAGCTGATTAAACTGAGCAATGGAATTTCTCGAATCGTCTGTTTCGTTTATACTAATGCTTGTGTTCTGCATATTTATGGTTTTACTTCCTGCATTCTTTTTCTAGATTTGTCAATATACATATTATGTTAAAATATACAGTAAAGCTTTTGTTTATAATTATGTTCTAAGAACATGAAACTTATTTAACGAATTAAGTCATTTTTGCAATACACAGGTTCAACTATTGTTGCCTATATAATACTCTTACTTGAATATCTGTAACTTATGAGCTTAATAGTAACCGGAACTACGTCACCAATATTTAGAACCAAGTATGCAGCGAAGAAACTAACTTCATAGTGGACAAATAATATACAAACATACCGAAACAGCACTACCATTTTTATTTGCTTAGACTTTCCATGAATAAGGTAGCATTTATCGAACTATAGCGAATAGCTGACAAGTTCCTCAATTTGGAATATGTGTAACACATAACTACTGACATTTTTTGCATAATAAATGTTCTGAAAATTCAACGTATTATGAAGATCATTCGATTACTTGTTAAATATTCAATATGGCAACAATGTACGTGTGCGCGGGCACTTACAAAAACGGGTTAGAATAACACCTTGTTTACGTAAAAACTGTTAAATACAGGAACTTTACAGAAAAACGCTGCCAAGAGTTGCCAATCTGGCCGGAAATAATATAAGCTTACCTTTATATACAGCAACTTGAAGAAAAATTCTAACCTAAATATGTATTTACTAACATAAGATTACATTTCAATAAATTACAAAAGCAACACAAATTCAAAAAAGGTAACGAATTTAAAAATAATGAAACAAAGACTAAGATCTGTATTGCTTTTAAGGTTATGTATGTATTTCGACAAGCAACGTTGTCGACTAAACCCTGAGGAGCCTAGCGAGCCAAAGCGAAAACACTAAAATTGTTACGGTGAGAGGCGTAGTAATATTTTCCAAAAAATATGTCAGTAATGTAAAAAGGAAGCTACGTTTATGAAACTGTTAAAAATGTTATAAGTACTATGACTAAAAATAAGCATCAACAATTGCTCTAGGTAATATTGTAAATTCTGTGCTTCACAATCATTAACCACCACTGGTATTTTTGATAATTCTGTCACTGACAGTAGCAATACGCGAACACCAAGTTGTCTAAATAACGTCCCTTCTTTTCGAGTACATTTCGCTTGGTAAATACTGTAAACAGGGTGTTAACAAAATTTTGCCTTTTGGCTTTCGTCTGGTTTTTGCGCGTCTGAATTGGAATGTTTGTTAGATTCATTTCATTATTTTATCTCATAAATAGCGCATCTTACGCCACCTTTGGGTTATTCCGAAAGTTATCGCTAGTATGTATAGTATAGTTGCTTGAAGCGGCCAGAAATTATGCGCTCAGCAAAAATAGGGTGGAGTTTCTATTCCTCTTAAAGTTGAATTTTTGGAACGTTTTCTCAAACTAAAAGGGAACGTTTTCTCAAACTAAAAGGCTACGTAAATTCGGATTAAATAGAAAGTCAAGAACTTTGTTAATAAAACTGTGTGGTTTCTCCTATAGTTCTATACGGATGGAAATAAACCCGTTACCCTTTCAACATTATCGTAAATATTTGCATTTTAACAGAATGTTGATTATTGTTGGTGCTGAAAACAACCCGTTCGTCGACATTTGTATATTGTTCTAGAAAAATGTTTATGGTGAAACCTATTGTATCATTCATTACATCGTTACCTAGTTGGAATCATTAATTTAATTGCCAATAACATCAGCATAACCAGTCTGTCTCTCTCTCTCTATCCTCATAGGAGCGTCAAGAGCCAACATTGTGGTTTCCTCTACTCTATCGCCGAATTAAGTAAAAACTACCTTATTTTTAATTATTAGTGGAATCAAGCAGTGAGTATTTCTTCGCATTTGTTAAAAATAGCCGTAGCATAAGGCAATTGTTTAGTAATTTAATAAATAATTTTTGCTTGTAGTGTGAACTCGGCTTATACTGACTACCCTGTCTTCTTTCGATTTCCCATAAATGTCCCGGTCCAGTTCAAAAGTTATGCGTATAATTGTACAGACCTTTTATTTAATGTATTATACCCATTGTTTATAACCTACGCTTTATTATATTTGTGTATTTTCGAAGAATAACTGAGGTAAGCAAAACGCACAACGAGGTAGGTTCTACACCCGTAGCTTATCAGTTCCAGCCCTTTCATGAAGATCTTAGTTGAGCTGTGACTTGTAAAGGTGAAGCCCACTTATCTTAACTTACACAGTATATCGTGATAATCAAGACTTTCTTCCTTTAACAGTTTTCCGCGAACCCTTCTTCCTCCCTGTGTTATCCAAAGAACCATTGACATCAGTATGTTGCGAAATGACAAGAACAATTGTATGACAATCGTAACAATTTGCTATATTCTGTATCCTTCATAAATATATCGACAGTAACCAAATTGTTTTACATGAAAATATTGCCATTTGACAAAAAAATTAATCATACAATTGTAGTGCGTAGCATTTATGTGGGATAGGGGTTAGCGTGTTAGACTTCTACGCCGTAGGTCCTGGGCCAATTCTCAGTACCGGAACATCGGATTTTTAACGGCCGTTCTCTCTCGTAAGGCAATGGCAAACCAGCGACGTATTCTGCCTAGAAAATCTTCTCTGGAGTAGAAGTATTTACCCTTCCCGTGGTTCGGAGCCCACGTTAAGCGGTAGGTCCTCTATGACTGTGGTACTTTAAAGCGCGCAACACAAAACACAAAACAAACTTGTTCTATTAAAGTAAACTCCTTATCGGAAAACAAAGTGGTTAAGTCAAAAAACCCGTAAAGCTAACTATTGATTAGTCGCGTAAACGGTAACAAAACAAGCATTTAATATTTCAATTAATCCAACCATCCGGTCGCTGGAAATAACCGGCAAACCAACACCAACACCGGTAGCAATTCCTATCGCCAAAGAAAAAACAAACGTTTAATAGCAATCGGATGCAACGGCACGTTTGAAGCGATTGCGGGCGTTACAATTACACCAGGTATTAACATTTATCGAGCATTTATTAAATTACGTAAATCATTTCCTTCCAATGCTTTGCGCATACAGGAAACTCGAGATAAATTATTGGCGATCGTTTTTACTTCAACGCAAGACATTAAATCCAATAGCATAATTACCACCTATCGTTCCGTTTAACGTTATAGGCGTATGCGGGTGAATTTAGTTTGATATATTGGGCGACCTCCAGAGCACTTGGATATGACTTAACCAAGCCCACAATTGCATGGAAGTGATTAGTTATCAAATTAAAACTACAAGAGCTGGGGCCAGTGTTTCTTTAATCTACCATCTACCATCAGCAAGCAGCTGTGCCTAATGAACCACGTAATAACCGTTTGTGGTTTTGGCCATAATAAAGCCTAATATTATGCAGACGTTATGCAGTACGTAAGCGTGTAGTTTCTTGACGAAGGCATACACTTAACCGTCTTTTATTTGTGCGTTAAGCCGTTTGTGCAGGAGAAAAATGCGACGGGAAATTACTTAAGCGATTATCTCCATTCAAAAAGAAATGAAGTCATTTGGGGCAATTAATCATGCAATGTTCATTTGGTCTAGAATATGACGTAAGGTAACCACATTCCCACCTACGAAGCACAAGCACAACCAAAACATAAATCAATTCAATAAATTTATTAGCAGGCAAAACCTTCTTAGTTCCATTTCTCTGTCCCAACACAATCATGGAATTATGATTGAAATTGTTAATATCATAGCGAATAAATAAAAACAAAGATTTAATTTCATGATCCATATTCAAAGTTATGTAACAGCAAATCGGCGCTCACAAATCAGTCTTTGTTCAACAACTATTGCTGTAATAGTGCAATCTAAACCACGAAATTATGCCGATTGACATAACAGGAACAATAGAAACAAAATGAGTAGTGAGAAAACGAAATCTCCATTGGGTGTAACGAAAATATGTTAAATTTATTCTGTTTAGAAATTCCTACGTGGCTGCGATGGTAATTTTCTTACTTTTCCCACATAGTAATATTCGCTTCTTTAAATAATTGTATGTAACTACATTAAATTCTTTGGGTCGTTAAAGGCGACATGAGAAATAAATGCTCCAATAAAGAAGCAGGAACCCAAACAAGTTTTATATAAGGAGAAAAAATATATAAACAATAACACTCAATCTTTAACATAAATCTTTTTCTAAACAAGGTCTTGTTCAGCTGGCTGTAACTTGAAAATTACAGCAAAACCCACATTCATTAACAAGAGGGGAAATGTAAGAGTTGTCTTTAACATGAATGGCGAAGGAACAATCGCCCTTGCATGTATCGGAATTTAAGTTGCTTAGAAACTGACTTATAAACAGCTGGAATATTCATATTTAATAAAGCTTAATAAGCAAGTCACTCAAAACCAACCACTTTGACATAAAAATTATTTAACAGCCCCTTTTAACGAAAATTGACTTGTAACTCACTGGAAAAGGGGGATTAGACAGGGAGACTCTTTAAGTCCTCTGTTATTTAATATGATAATGAACGAACTAATAAAAGGAATTAAACATCTGAAGGGGTATAGAATGGGGAGAAACATTTTTAATCTAGTAGCATATGCAGACGACGCCATATTACTGGCGGAAAGTGAGGACGATTTGCAGAGATTACTGTAACGATTTAACAAAAGATGTAAGGATTTTGATATGACTATATCTATCGAAAAGACGAAAACAATGACAATCGCTAAAGGTCCAATGAGATATAAATTAGAGGTGGAGAAAGTAATAAATTATAGAACAAGTAATGGAAATTAAATACCTGGGGGTTCTGCTGACTGGAAACCAAGGATCAGATCAGGCTAATCGAGTTGCGGGCTGCCTAATCGGAATTATATGGAACAACAAATACATCGAGCAAGAAACGAAATGTAGAACATATAAAAGTGTCGTAAAACCTATTATATCTTATGCGGCGGAAACAAGACAAGACACTAGCAGGTGAAGTAGCAGAAATGAACGTACTACGAAGGATATTGGGAAAAACAAGATGGGATAGAATCCCGAATACAAATACATATAAGAGAAAGTTGCGTATCTCAAATATATCGGATTGGATCATTGATAGAAGAAATCAGTGGAACAAACATGAATTAATGATGGAAGTAAAGAAGGCCAGAGATAAAAAACCCTATGGAAGAAGATCGATATAGGACGACCAAGAAAAAGATGGAGAAACAGCTTGTAGAGTGAAAACTCGTTTGGTTAAAAGAACAGGCTAATAGCCTAAGAAAGAAGAAGAAGAAGACTCACTGGAAGAGTTAGTATGGTGTGCTGGAAAACAAGAATCAATATGTAAGACACATCTAAGCTAAGATGACTCGCCATGTAAGGCAACATACTGATGTCAATAGTTCTTCGGTTAACACAGGGAGGAAGAAGGGTTTGCAGAAAACTGTTAAAGGAAAAAAGTCTTGATTGTCGCAACATATGAAGTAAGTCAACATAAGTGGGCTTCACCTTTACAAGACACAGATAAACGAAGATCTTCATGAAAGGGCTGGAACTATTAAGTAACGGGAGTAGAACCTACCTCGTTGTGCAGTCGCCTTACCTCAGTTATTCTTAGAAAATACAAACAACAAGGAAATACACAATCATTACAAGGCGTAAGTTATTAAACAATGGGCACAATATATTACACAAAAGGTCCGTACAATTACATGCAAAATATTTGAACGAGGACCGGGACATTAATGGAAAATTGATAGAAGACTGGGTAGTAAGTATCAGCTGAGTTCACACTACAAGCAAAATTATTTATTAAATTACTAACCAATTGCCTATATTTAACAAATGGAAGCTCTTTTCGAACAGTTAGTCACTGCTTATCTCCATTAATAACTAAAGATGAAGGTAGTTTTTACTTATTCGGCGATAGAGTAGAGGAACCAACAATGTTGACTATTGACGCCCCAGTGAGGAGGAAAGAGAGACGCTGGTTCTGCTGATGTTATTGGCAATTAAATAAATGATTCCAAGTATTTAATGGTAGGGGATCACGGTAGAGTGGTGGCCGAAGCGCTTGGCTTCGGAGTTATTCTACCAAAGTCGCTCAGGTTCGAAGCCTGAGCACTGCACTTTCCCATCGTATTTGTGGTATCTTGATTATAGTTGGGGTTTAGGATTTTCAAGAGTGAGACATGTTAGACCCGTGAAATAGCATGAAATGTACTGAGCCGGGATAAGCTGGATAGGATGGGAATGGGCCTTTGACAACTCCATGATTCTTAAAAAATATATATGTAATGAAGAAATGGATGATGCAATAGGTTGCACAATAAACATTTTTCTGGAACAACAAAGAAATGACAAACTAGTTGTTTTAAGCACCAACAATAATGATCACAGTACAGAGTTTCTGTTGAAATGCGAACATTTACGAAAACGTTATAGGGATTAATTTTAACCGCAATAAACGATAACAGCAACGTAACCGTTTCCTTAACAAAGTTCTTGACTCTTGATTCTATTTAATCCGAATTTATGTTGACTTTTAGTTTGGGAAAACACTAGGAAAACTTAATTTCAAGAGCAATATAAACCCCGTCCTATTTTTGCAGAGCACATAATTTCTGCTCGTTTCAAGCAACTAGGTCTCAAAATACTCAAAACAGTCCGAGCGCAAAACACAGGATATTGCCTTCAGAAATACGTTCAGTCCATTCTCAATACCCCACTTGGCACTAGCCAATGAAAACGCACATATCAGCGATAACTTTGGGGATAGCCAAAAGTTGGATATTTATGAAATGAATGTAATAAATATTCAAATTCAAACGCACAGAAAGCAGACGAATTTATTTAAATGGAATGATGTGTTAGTAAATGTATATTTAGATTACATTTTTTCTTAAAGTTGTTGTTTATAAAGGTACCTACGCTTATATTATTTCCGACCATATTGTCAACTCTTGACCCAACGTTGTTCTGTTTAGTTCTTATATTTAACAGTTTTTACGGAAACACAGTTATTCTAACGCGTTCTTATATGCGCCCTCAAACATTATTGCCAGATTAAACATTTTAATTTGTATTTCTATAATATTTTATTTCGATAAATGGATTCATTGACAGTCTATGCAAACGAAAATGGCAACGCTGTTTAGGTATACTTTTATACAACTTGTTCACTAAAAAGTTAGCTTTTACATTACATACTTAGCTCTAAACATTGATGGCGTAGTTCCGGTTATCATTAAGTTTCGTAAGTATCAGATTTACAAGTAAGGGTAGTGTTTAGGCAACAACAGTAAAAATGCATATTGCAGACAGTCTTGATTGTCACAGAAGAGTCATGGTGTTCCGTAGATCAGTCACTTTCATGAAATTTGACACGCAAATCACTGAAAAAGTCTTCTTCAACAGAAGGTAGCATGCAAGTCACTGGAAGAGTTAGCATTTCGTGCTGAAAAACTAATATTTTAATAAATAAGAAAATAGTAATCTTTAACATGACTCTACATGTAAGTCACTAGAAGAGTCACATTTCGATCAGTAGAAGTTTCACATCTAGATTGCAAAAAGAATGATCTTGGAGAAGAGTTAACAATAGCCTTCAACAAAGATCAACATAGAATTCACTCGAAAAGCTGCATTTGTACTTTTGCAATAATATTTACCTACAATCGGCAAATAAAGTATGAGAATAGTCACCTTCAAATTAAATCAACGTATTAATCACTGAAAGAGTCGCATCTGGAAGAGACATCTATGACAACAACTAATAGTAGCTAGAAGATTTACAATGTTTTATAAATGTCACATTTATTTAAAACTGATATGATATCATTTAAAAAGGTATCGTACCCGAAAATTGACATGTAACTCGCTGAAGGAGTGACCTTTGTAAGAGTAGTATTTACCGATAGTCGACATATTTAAATCACTGGAACAGTGATATTTTAACAAAACTTTGACAGTAAATCACTAAAACGCTCACATGTAATATGTTGGAAACATGAAAAATCACCTTCAACTAGAATCAACGAGTATATCGTTGAAAGAGTCACCTATAATAAAAATCGAGAAGGCAGTCTCTGCATAAGAGTCACCTTCAAATCGTTAGAAGCGTCACCTGTAACACGAAGTTAATTGCTGGATGAGTCGCATTTTTGTTGATGGAAGAATCACGTTTCAACCAAATCAACAACCGAATCTCAAGAGGAATCACTTTACGAAGCGTCGAGAAATCATCCGCGGACAAACTCACCTTTAGATCGCCAAAGGTGTCACCTTTAGAAAAAACAACCACCAGTACGATCAATATTTGTGTCATTGCAGTAGTCATCTTTAACAAGAATCTCTAGAAAAAAACAAGTTTGGGTCGTCGGTAGAATGACCTCTAACAAGACTAAATACTAGATAGAGTCAGGTTTAACCAACAACAAGTGAATCGAAAGAAAAGTCACTTTAACAAGACTCTAGATATAATTTGCTGGAAGAATCACATCTGAATCATTGAAAGCGCTACATTCATAAAGAACCGACCAGTAAATGTCTATAAAACGGTTACCTTTTAAGTTGTTACAAGAATTATCCTTAGCAAAAATTACTAGGAAGGTCCACTTTAGGTCTTTGGTAGAGACACCTCTAACAAAAATAGATATATAAGATGACTGTAGTGATACAATTCACTGCAAGAAGTCGCTCTAAATATATTGACTTGTAACGAGAAGTGAAAGAATCATATTTACAAAACATTTTAACAAAAATCTTGAAATATGCCGCACTAGCGTCACCCTAAAATTGTTAAACTGGAAGAGTCGCGCTTTAACGTAATCAACAGGTGAATCGCAGAAAGAGTTACTTTGATAAGACTGAAGCAATACATAGGTCGCTGGAAGAATAATAGGTATTTAAATCACCAAAGGTGCTACCTTTAGAAAGATCCGGCCAGTAAATTTCTATAGTTTCTTTCAAGGCGTTGCATGGATCACCGGTAGCAAACATTCTTGGAAAGATCAGCTGTAGGTCACTGGTAGTCACCTCTAACAAGAGTAATATACTATTCTACTCGCTGCAAGAGGCCTCTTTAAAACATATTGACATGTAACAGAGAGAAAATTGCTGAAAGTGTCATCTTTGTGTTTGCTGGAATCGCAGCAAGAGTCACTTGAACAAGAATTCAGAATTAAATCGTTGAATGAATTATCTAGTGAATTTCTATACAACTGGCAGTTTTTAAGTCATTGCAAGGGTCATGGTTAGCAAAAATTGCTAGCAATGTCAGTTTTATGTCTTCGGTAGAATCACTTCTAACAATAGTTTTACTGTTCAAAGCGAGCAGTAACTACGAAACCATTTGGGGGTTGTGATCACGTTGGGCGTTATGATCACGAATACCTTTGGGGGTTATGATCATATTGGGGGTTACGATCAAAGTGTACTTTGGGAGTTATGATCATGTTGGGCGTTGTGATCAAACTAGAGATTGGGGGTTATGATCAGGTGGAAGAAGTAAATATGAAAATTTGGGGGTTGTGATCATTGGGGGTTCTGAACATTGGGAGTTATGATCAGGTCCCAATCAGTGGAAGACTCACCTGCATGTTATTGGAAGAGTCACGTTTAGCCAAAATCAGCAAGTTTATCGCAAGAAGAATCACTTTCAACAATGCCTTCAATTAAATCACTAAAGGAACCTTTTAACTTCAAACACATTCTTTGTCTATTATTTCTAAGGTTTATTTTTGAAACTTGTTCCTCACTGATGGACTACATTGAGGACCAATTTCTTGTACTAAAGGCCCAGGAACCATAGAATTACAGTTGAAACTGTTGTTCTGCTTTTGAAACGTGAGCTTCCCCTAGAATTATTCGAGAATGAAATTAAACAAACTTTTTCTGCAATTTTTTTAAAGCTTGTTTTATTTTTTTGATTCTATTGTAAAACTTAACATAAGAACCCCTTGACCTCTTTGATTTTGCAATTGTTACGCTACTAGCCTTCTGCTAAAAATACACAAAAACATGTTTTGAATATCTAAAATTTCAGTTTTCAGCGAACAATTTTTCACACCGTCTATTTGCAAAGGTGGGAGCAATGTTAATAACCCAACCTCAAATTCTCTTGTGTATTTTTACCCCAAATTGCGTGGTGTGCACGCACAAACAAAGAAATAAATTGGCATCTACTTTTAATATTAGCGGCGCCTTTTACTCCTAGTTGTAGTTTAATCGTTGCTTTTTTTTCCTGGTAGCTTCAAAACGTTGTCGACCATAGCCGATTGGCATCATGCCTGAACAGTCTTGTATCAAAGAAACGTTGACGGGATTACTTGCGCTGGCACCTCGTTAAAGCTGGAAACTACGAGGATGTTCTTCGGCGCAACATCCTTTTAGTGTTGTCGCCTAATTGCCATTAGCAAAAGTGTCTCCGCGTTTCTTGCTCGTAATTTTTTATAATTTGCTCTTATTTCAAATGAAAGCACGATAAGTGAAACCGCAAACGAAGAGCGTAATGGGTTTAATTACCCCAAAAGCGATGGTTCTACGCTTTACAACCGAAGTACTTTTCACACGCTCAACGCAACAATAAAGATAACCACAGGTCTTGATGTGTAATTTTTTCTTAGACGAGGTACTTTCTGACAGGGCTTATCACGATCGCAAATGATTTTGTTCAGTTACCGTGAACAGCTATTGTTGTCTGCTCGCTGACCTGTGACGCACGAAGAGGTCAAGGGTTACTATCACAACATCGTGGCACGTTGCTTGCTGCTGATTTTTTCTTGATATTTTAGGATGTACATTGACCGAGAAAATATGTAAAATTTTATATCTTAAGAAAAATTCTCCGGGAACTGTACCAATACGCGTAGGTAATGTAAACCAACCTTAAATCACAAAACACAATTTCGTACCTATCACAATCAATTTCAGCAAACAGTAATATACAGTATTCATCAGTTGTTTGGGTATTTTTCTTTGGAAACTCTTGTGCTTCCCAAACATTCTCATATCTTGTCTTGAAGAAGATGAAGAAGAATGAAAAAGATTGCCTTCATAAGTATATAATGATCATAAGTACATCTAAAACATTTTTAGTTCTTCTGAGCTGGTAAATACATATTTAACCTTTAAAGTAAAAGTATTTGTAGCAAACTTTCAAAATACTGTACTAATTTGAATACTTCATTACGCATGAACGTTTGAAGCATTTTGTCATATCAAAAAATGTGTAGTAGTTCGAAAAAAATGTTACTTAATGTTTGAAGTTAGAACTATTCTAAACTTAAAAACCGATCAGAACATTTTAAAAGCTTTAAGCATTGTTAGTTAATAAAGTAAAGAAGCTACCAACAGCTACAGATTCAGCAGCCAATATATAACAGTTTCAATATTGTAGCTTTAGCATATGCAACGTAAAGATAAGGTATTAATGCGTGATTTAAGAATACTTTGAGCAGTACTGTACCATAATCAAGACTAACTTTCATGATAACAAAGTATTATTTTATTTTGAAACCGACTACTTTGAAAAACCAATCCCAATTAAATCTATTGCATTCATACGTATGTAATCATCTTAAGTACATCTAAAGCATTTTCAGTACTTCTAAACTGGTAGCTATAACTTCAATTTTAAAAGTCACAGTAATTGTTAAAACATTTAAAAAAACGATATTGATTTAAGCATATTTTGGGCACTATTGTACGATACTGAAGATGAACTTTTCTGGTGCCAAAGTATTTTATTTTTTTGAAAACGACTCCTTTGGTGAACTCTATTGTATTCGTACGTATATAACCATCTTAAGCATATCTGGAGCATTTTTAGTACTTCTAAACTTGCAAGTGAATTCACTACACCATTAAGCATGTAAACATTTTAAGCACTTATAAAGTAGTTCAAGTGCTTAGAAACAAGTACTACTTTAATTTGGACATGCAAATTAATTACAACAAATTTAAAAATACGGTACAGATAGTTTGTATGTATGTGTTTTGGTAATAAACGTTATAAATATCTTAAGTACTTTTACAGTGTTTTCGGTACCCGAAGCAAGTACTAATTTAACTGTGAAATCGTTTATCATAACAAACATTTAAATTAGTTTAGGCGATATTTTAATATGTACTTTTTTATCCACTAACAATATAAACCTCTTCTAAAGTACTTGGAGTACTGCTAAATAAGAACTATAGTTATTCCAAATATAAAATTACCATAAAATTATAATATTGGCAGTACTTTTCCACACGCTTCAGTATGTCAAAACCGCGAATACTTTGGATTTACTTATCTTATATTGACAAGTCAGGAATAGTTTTAAAATCTTAGGACTTTTAAAGTACTACTAGTACTAGTACTAGTATTAGTAGTTCAAAATTTGTATTATCTGTATATAAGAAAGCAAATTGTCGCAAACTTGTTTTACAGTTTACGTATATTCACAATACTTCATCTATTTTGAGCACTTTAGGTACTTCGAAACAAGTACTATTTTAATGTTGAGTATGTTCTCCCTCGACACTGCCAAGCGGTACGAACGGGGATCATGATAGGAATGTTTAAAATGTACTTCATTAACTACCTATAGATATTATAAACATCGCTACTGCAACAACTATTATTAGTACACTTAAATTAGTACAAATTATACTCAAAAATATGCCACAAAATTGTAAAGTAGGTAGTACATCGAGTATTTCATTAACTGAGATTATTATAAATATTTTAATTACTGTGTCCCTTATTTAAAAATAGTTTCCTTAAAAAATCAAAACTTAGAATACTCAATCGGTACATTAAATACTTCTTTAGATATAGGTAATATAAACACCTTATGTAATATTGAAGTACTTCTTACTTAAATTCTTACTTTTGAAACCAGCAATTCTTTAATTTTGCACAACCAATTATTTATAGCATATTTTCAAAATATATTACCGATACTTACATACCCGTTAACAGTACAAACATCTTAAGCATATCTGGAGTACAATAAGCACTTTTAAATTAATAGTATTTTAATTCGTTAATTCAAATTTAACATACCATTTTAAAGTAGTTAGTGATGAATATTACAAACGTCTCAAATATTTTGCAGTATTTGAAGTTCTTTAAGCAGTGACATTAACATACAACCATATTATATTACTGTTTACGATACTTCGTACTCTATTTGCTACATCAAATATTGTGGCAATACTTTTGAATTTGAAACAGATTTAAAGTGGCCATAAATTTGAATGTTTCTGGTCCGAGTTACAGTTTAAATGAAGTACTTCTTAATATTTACATATCAGTACATCTGAAGTACTACTCTGACAGTATTCAAATAGCATTTAAGTGCTTAAAATACTATCAAAGTAGTACTTCAAATATAGGGATATGTAAATATTTGAAGTCTTCATATAAAAAGAAGAAGAGGACTTCCCAATTTTTACATATCAGTATATCTCTAATACTACTTTGGCGGTATTTAAATGACCTTTAAGTGCCTCTAAAAAGAAGAAGACATCCCAATATTTACATATCAATATATCTGAAGTACTACTTTGAAAGTATTTAAATAGTTTTTACGTGCTTGAAATACTGTCAAAGTAATGCTTCATTACAGGGTGTCCCACGTAGATTGCATAATAATGCACTGGCGTGTTCTTTGGTCAAAAAAAAACAAAAGAGTCCTAATAAACATATATTCGCAAATGCATAGTTTCCGAGATAAACACTGATTAAAAAAAAGTTCACAACAAAAGCAATAAACGATAAACTACAAACTAAAATAAACTGTTACAAAA
>JABXWE010033563.1:0-13011 GCA_014611495.1 Limonius californicus
AACAGTAGAATGTATGTAGGCTTTGAACTACTGAAATGAGCGGAGTGATGGTAACAGGGAGTTAAGGGAACGGAAAGAAAAATAATAAACAAACAATTGGTTTTTGGGTGTGGGAGAAAGAAGTTATTTTATACGAGTGATTAAGTTTTTGGTGTTGAACAATTTGAAAAACATAAAGCAAGTTCTAGACCTGTGTAACGAAAAGTGGTTTTCAGGGTGTTCTTAACAAATTTGGTTAAAAGAAAAAGGTGGGAGCGACCTTAACCTGAGATACGGATTTGTTTTTGAAAGGTGTTCTATCGTGGAAGCTGAGCTGGGTACACAGGTTATTTGCTGGAGGCTAGGGCAGAAAAGGGCTCATAGCAATATATACATATATATATATATATATATATATATATATATATATATATATATATATATATATATATATACAGGCTGTCTCATTTCGGAGGGCCAAATTGAAATATCTCTCTTATTATAGAATATATCGGAAATTCGTTTTAATAAAAAATGTCACATTTTTCACGCACTACAATATGGTTAAAACAAAATTCCGAACCACAGCCTACTTTTCGAAATATTTTCGAAAAATATGAAATTGGGGAAAACTTCGAGGCTTTGTAACTTTTTTATTTTTAAAAATCCAAAAAAACGTTTTGAACGAAAGTTGATGGCAAAACATTGCTCTTTCGAAATATCAAAGAAAAAGTGGTGTAAAGTTAACATTTTCAGCTGTACTCTCTTGAACCGCCCGAAAAAATAGATAGAATCAAGTAGGCCATGCCACTCCTAAATAGCCCCTGAATTGCCTTTATAAAAAATACCATACACAATAAACATATTTTAGATAAGTCTGTAAATTTTTTCAATTTTATAAAATAAGTATCAGAATATTTGTACTAGTAATCTAAAGAAATCAAGTAGCCATTGAAACAAATGGTTAGTTTAAATGTCAGATAAGTTATCTTTGTTCGAGTTGGTGTAAAGTAATTATAAATTAGTTTTTTCGTGTTTTTGTGTTATATGGGTTTTCTGTTGACTTTGATTAATAACAATGTTTTCTAATGTAGAAAAATTTAACATGTTTGTAGTTTATAGCCAGTGTAATTTTAATGCAAGATTAGCTTTGCTGCAGTATCAACGTAGATATCCAAATGGACCGCATCCCAATAAAAGAACTTTCGTAAAATTAGCACATAATCTTAAAAATTATGGTTCTTTTAAAAAAAGTGCTGTACGAAGCAAAAAAGTTGTGGACAGTGTAAGAGCAAAAAACAGAGTTTTAAATTACGTTAATAATAAAACCAATAACGATCAAGATGTCTCTTTAAGGGAAATAGAGAGGTTTTGTAACGTTCGTAAAGACAGTGCAAGAAGAATATTAAAAAAACATAGATACAGGTGTTACAGATTAAGAAAAGTCCAACATTTAAGAGAAGATGACAAACCAAGGCGCTTACGATTTTGTAGGTGGATCTTGAACAAGAAGAGGAACTATCCATCTTTTTCTAGTAAGATTTTGTGGTCAGATGAAGCCAATTTTTCAAATAATGGATTTTTTAATAGAAACATTCACTATAAATGGCACAATAGAAATCCTTCTTGGCATAAAGAAACAGCTTTTCAGGAACGGTTTTCAGTAAAAGTTTGGTTGGGTGTATTGGGATCCAAACTAATTGGACCTTATTTTTATAATTATAAATTAACTGCAGCAAGATATCTTACCTTTCTACAGAATAACTTGTTTGAATATATCGAAGAATTGCCGTTAGAAGATAGGTTAAACTTTAAATATTTTCAACAAGATGCGATATGGTGCTCCTGCCCATAATGCTTTAATTAGTAGAAATTACTTGAATGAAAACTATCCCCAAAAGTGGATAGGAACCCATGGACCAATCTTGTGGCCAGCTCGGTCTCCGGATATTACCCCATTGGATTTTTTCATATGGGGTTACATTAAAGATAAAGTCTATTCAGATACTCCGCAAAATGTTGACGACCTCAAACAAAGAATCAGGGAAGCCTGTGAAGCAATTAGACCACAGATGATCGAAAATGCAAATAAAGGTGTTTACTCCAGAGCCCGACTGTGTATAAGGAACCACGGAGGAAATTTTGAACATCTGTTATAATTATTTTTTTACCGAATTTTGATGTTTGTTACTAATTAAACTTCCATTTTACCTTGCGAGTATTATTTATTTTCCACAGCATAAGAGAATTTTGTAAATAAAATAAAGAGTACAGAAGAATAGCTTGGCAAGTCACATTGTCACAATTTTTAAATAACTTTAAAGTGAACGAGTCCAGAGTATTCTTTGTCTGACACATTTTTTTGCTAAACATTTGTTTCAATGGCTACTTGATTTCTTTAGATTACTAGTACAAATATTCTGATACTTATTTTATAAAATTGCAAAAAATTTACAGACTTATCTAAAATATGTTTATTGTGTATGGTATTTTTTATAAAGGCAATTCAGGGGCTATTTAGGAGTGGCATGGCCTACTTGATTCTATCTATTTTTTTGGGCGGTTCAAGAGAGTACAGCTGAAAATGTTAACTTTACACCACTTTTTCCTTGATATTTCGAAAGAGCAATGTTTTGCCATCAACTTTCGTTCAAAACGTTTTTTTGTATTTTTAAAAATAAAAAAGTTACAAAGCCTCGAAGTTTTCCCCAATTTCATATTTTTCGAAAATATTTCGAAAAGTAGGCTGTGGTTCGGAATTTTGTTTTAACCATATTGTAGTGCGTGAAAAATGTGACATTTTTTATTAAAACGAATTTCCGATATATTCTATAATAAGAGAGATATTTCAATTTGGCCCTCCGAAATGAGACAGCCTGTATATAGCCACTAAAGCCCTTTAAGTTCATGGCTCATTGGGACATGCGTTTTCCAATGCTCTACACTAAGCTCATTTAGCTCCTTCTTGACACAGGTCCACTAAGACCTTCTTGGCCTACCTCTTCTGTTTGTACCTTGGGATTTCTGTGATAGTAATTGTTTTCATATTCTTCCTGCTTCCATTCTACCAACATGACCTAACCATCTGAAACGGGCTTGATTGGCAGTGTTTATTATTCCTGGTTCTTCATATTTTTCATCCAGTTCTTTGTTTGTATGCCTTCTCCATAGCTCTCCTTCTTTTACGCTTCCGAAAATTCTTCTTAATATTTTACGCTCGAAAACATTTAACTTTCTTTTGTCTTCCTCATTTAACACCCACGTCTCACATCCAAATATTCCAAAATAGTAGAAGCCTTAGGAGAACATTTAGAACCCCTCAAGAAAATGTTTAATGAACCCACACATCACTTCCCCTTATCTTTTGAGCAATTTAAACATTTCCTGGAAAACGCACATGGAGCCCCAAACGTTATGAATGTCGCTTTAAAGTATACTACAGACTTGAATTCACTCAAGGAAATGATTACGTTCATTTACCCACATGTTTCTAAAAGTTTAAAAAATTAACTAGAACACTAAACAAACTAAATCGAAATATAGCGAAAGAAATCGGCGAAGAATCAAATATATCATCGTTTTCTGATGATCAAGAAACAGTTCAAGATGATAATACAATGGAATATTAATAGCTACTTTACTCAACTAGAACATCTCAAATTGCTCATTAAAGACACCAAACCTAATGTTATATGTCTGCAGGAAACCAATTTTATACACAACTACTGTGCGAGTATTAATGGGTACACAGCTTTTCATAAGAACCGCCCAACTCCAAACATTGCCAGCGGAGGAGTAGTTACATACATACGAAACACCATACCGGCCACTGAATTTCTGATAACATCAGTATACGAAACAATCGCCATACAAACTTATCTACCCCACCCCATCCCTATTTGCAACATATACCTACCAAACAGTAAAGTAATAGAAACTAATGAACTAAATAATTTAATCGCACAACTTCCAGTACCTTTTATCCTCCTCGGCGACTTCAATGCTCACAATACATTATGGGGAAGTACACACACCGACAAACGAGGTCGAATTATAAGTAAAATAATAGAGAATCACGATTTAATTCTTTTAAATAAAGGAAAACTAACACACTTAAACCCGTCAACAGGAAAATTATCTGCTATTGATCTCTGCATTTCGTCTCCTCAAATATCACCAACACTAACATGGGACACTTTATCCGATCCATACAGCAGTGATCATATTCCGGTGACTATTACTTTAGAAACACATTCGCCAGTTAACAAAAATTGTACCAGAAGATCAAAATGGAAATACAATGAAGCAAACTGGGAACTTTTCAAGGAAATTATTGACTCCCAACTTGAATCAACACCCCTCGGCAATGACATCAATATAAACGTAATGAATTTCAACAATTTAATGCTTCAATCAGCTGACCAAAGTATCAGGAAATCAAACACATCCCTACACCGTTCCTCTGTCCCGTGGTGGAACAACAGTGTGAAGTAGCAATAAAAGTAAGTAGACGGAGTAAAACTCAAGAAGATTTCATCATTTTTAAACAACTCAGATCTAAAGCGCGCCGAACAGTAAAAGAAAGTAAGAAGAAATCGTGGTCCCTATTCGTAAATTCTATAACACCCTCAACGAACCCCTCCACAATATAGACGAAAATTTAGAAAATTAAAAGACTCCCTTGTTCCTATAATCCCCCCCTTCTATCAAACAACAATGTCGTTATTAACGATACCGAACAAATAACAAATATATTAGGAGAAACGTTTTATAACAATTCAAGCAACGCATTCTACGATGATGAATTTTTAAACTTTAAAAGAGAAGTAGAAGAAGTTCCCCTGCTCGCTTCTCCAAATGACAACAACCCAATAAATGACCCTCTACGATTAGAAGAATTATGTCTCGCTTTAAATAACATAAAACCGATTTCTAGTCCCGGACCTGATGAAATCCCTTTCATATTTTTACGTAACCTCCCAACTAACGGAAAATTGAGATTACTAGATATTTACAATGACCTTTGCACACATCATTGTTTCCCCAACCAGTGGAAAGAAGCTTTTATTATACCAGTATTGAAGCCTACCAAAGACAAAACAGATCCCCAAAATTATCGCCCCATCTCACTAACAAACTGTATGTGCAAACTCATGGAAAAGATCGTTAACCGCAGACTCACCTGGTACCTAGAACACAATAACCTTCTGACAAATCGTCAAAGCGGGTTTCGTAGAAACTGCAACACGATGGATCCAATAATCAGCTTAGACACGGAAGTACAATAAGCCTTTAAAAACAAACAACAAGTCATTGCGATCAGTTTCAACATCGAAAAGGCATACGACCTCACCTGGCGTAGAAGAATAATTCAAATCATGATCCACTTCCAACTAACAGGCAATATTTTGGAATTTATAAAAAACTTCCTAAGCGAGAGGTACTTCAGAGTAAAACTGCAAAACACAGTCTCTAAGAAATTTAAACAAGAAAATGGAGTTCCACAAGGAGCCATACTAAGTACAACTTTATTCTTAATTGCCGTTAACGACGTAACTAGCATTACCCAACCCCCAGTTAAATAATCACTATACACTGATGACCTAATAATGTACTGTAGTGGTAAAAATCTTTTAACTACGAGAAATCTAATACAAGAATCAATAATGAAACTAATAAACTGGTGCAAGCAATCCGGCTTTAAGTTATCAGCAAATAAGACACAAGGAATCATTATTTCTAAAAAGAACAAACGACAGATTCTACCAAATATTTATATCAAATCACATAAAATAAATTTCTGCCACACTCTTAAATATTTAGGTATGGTTTTTGATTCAAAAATGACCTGGGCTCATCATATAAAACAGCTTAAAGACGATTGCCATAAGAGATTAAATATTATCAAAGTGTTAGCTAACTGTAACTGGGACGCAGACAAAACAATCCTTATATCAATATACAAATCACTAAGATCCAAATTAGATTATGGTTCAATTATCTATGGAACAGCAAACAAAAGTACATTAAAAACACTTGACTCCATTCACCACTCAGCATTAAGGCTATGCGTAGGAGCTTTCCTTACAAGTCCAACCGGAAGTATATTATGCGAAGCTAGTGAACCACCCTTAAAATACAGAAGAGAACAACAAATTCTCAATCATGCCTGCACCATTGCCTCTAACCCAAAAAACCCAAATTTTCCCTCGGATTTTAATCCCCAAGCAACTCACTTCAGGTCAACTAATTCCAAACAAACTCCCACACTGTCTTTCAGAGCAACCCAAATCCTTTCTTCAATTGATCAAAATATCCCACACGTAATAGAAAATACCTTCCCCAATTGCCCTGAATGGACTATACTAAAACCGTATATAATCAAAGATCTGTGCCACATATTGAATCAAAGAGACTAACCACAATTTCATCCGGTCGTCTTCTCAAGAAGTAATTAATCGTTTCCCAAATCATCTATTAATATACACCGACGCTTCAAAAACAAATGCAGGAGTAGGGTCCGCAGTAGTAACACCCACAAGTACACTAATGTTTCAACTTCTACCAGCAACCAACATTTTTTCCGGAGAACTTTTCGCAATCCTTCAAGCCACAGTGTTTATAGCAGAAGTAGTGTCACAAAACCAGTTTTTGATAATATCAGACTCTTTGAGTGCTCTACAAGAACTTCAGTCTCACGAAACAAGAAACAAAATAGCTACACATATCCAAGAAAAGCTAACATCCCTTCAACAGATTGGAAAAACCGTCTTACTGTGCTGGGTCCCCTCTCACGTGGGTATTCCCGGAAACGAAGCAGCCGACCGTTCAGCCAATAAAGCTATAACTTCTTCAAACTCCCAAGTTATCAAAAAAATATCTAAGGAAGATCTGAAATCGTTTTATAAACATTGCATCAACAAGAAATGGCAACTCGAGTGGGAATCCTCCAATTGCAAACTACTCCCAATCAAACCACAAACCAAAGAACAAGTACTAACCCACTCACTGTCCCGCCAACAACAGGTTGTTCTGACTCGTTTAAGAATCGGACACACCAAAATAACGCATTCATATATATTAGAACAAAAAGAAAAACCAATGTGCCAAAACTGCAATGTCCCACTAACAGTAATACATCTGCTACTGGATTGCCGAAATTACGAAAACGCAAGAGTACAGTTCCAAATACCCAACTCCCTTGAAAAAGCACTGAACAACACCAACCCTACTACACAGAGAATGGTCGCCTTCCTGTAGGACACTGGATTACTGAAAAAAATTTAGTTAAACCTTTTATTATATGTTTTATTAATATACTTAAAATGTTCCTAACTTGTACATAACTTAATGTTACATTGCTAATAACCTTGTAGTTGAAGCAAGTAAAATTAAATATATATATATATATAAAAAAAAAGAAGTGATGACATCCTTAAATCCTTCCCAATTAATGAATCTTTCTTTGATAACAAAATGGGGCGTCGACGGCAGTTCCAGCCAAAGTAAATATAAACAAAAGTTTGAAGATCAAAGTGATGCTTCTATTTTTTTAACTTCAATGATACCTTTGCGACTTATTCAGCGTGATCCAGAAAATCGCAGCAAGAACTTTTTTTTGGAAAAATCCTCGGCCATCCTCGCCAAGATATTGCAGGCCCATAAGATTTCAATTTATTCAAGAATCGACTGAAATCTCTAAAAAAGAAATTAATTACATAGAAAATCAAATTGTTTCACTAGAACAAACTTCATTTGAAGTAAACGGCATTCCAGCATCCATAAAACATATCCTTCTGTTCACCATGATCGATGGAAAAGTGTGTAACGCAGTTACGGATACAACTTCAACTCTGAAATGTTTTATTTGCGGCGTTACTCCTAAAGATTTTAATTACGCCAAAAAAAATCTTGTCGCCTCCAATTGATGATGATGTATCAAAATTTCGGTTTGGTTTATCGATACTTCATGCCTGGATACGCTTTTTTGAATGTCTTCTGCATTTTGCTTATAAACTACCCATTCTAAAATGGCAAGCTCGCAGGAAATAGTGAAAGAAAATAAGAAGCGTATTCAAGACCAAATTCAGGCTCAGTTAGGTCTTCTTGTAGATTTTCCTAAACCCAATTATGGAAATACAAATGACGGCAATACCGCTCGCAGATTTTTCCAAAATATCGGTGTATCATCCCAAATGACAGTGATTAGTCAAGATATCATCAAAAGGTTTCATTCTTCAAACAATTTCAAGTGGTCATCACATTGACGTGGATAAATTTCGATTTTATGCATTAGAAACAGCTAAACTTTTTATTAAATTATATCCCTGGTATAAAATGGCTACTACTGTCCATAAAATACTATTTCACGGACCTGAAATCATCGAATCGGCTCTATTACCAATCGGGGAACTTTCAGAAGAAGCCCAGGAGGCAAAAAATAAGGATGTCAAAATGTTTCGTAGAGGTTTTTCAACAAATTCATTGAGAATAGAAACAAATACGGACATATTGAATATGCTCCTTATATCGTCAGATCCTTATATTTCTTCCCTTCGAAATTTGCCAAAAAGAAAACTTAGGAATTTCTCTTCAGAAGCACTTGAGTTGCTTATACCTCCAAATATTAAAAATGTAATAGAAAACCAGGAGGCAGAAGCACAAAATGAAGATCAGATTGAAACTGATGAAGAAAGTGAGATGCAAACAGATGAGGCAGATGAGTTAGAAACTGATTCGACTTAGTGAATAGAAGTTTTTAATATACCTAATATTTACTGATATTTTACTCACAATTTAAAAAAAATAATATGCCATTGTACTTAAAAATAGTATGTAACAATTTTTCTTGATCACCCTGTATAAGGGTATAAAACATTTATTACCAAGTTTTGCGAAAATTTGGTGAACACATTTTTTCTTTTTAATCACAGTTTCTTTCTTATATTGCCACCAAAGATTTATTAGCGAGTTTTGTGAATTTGGCCCCACTGTGCGGCGACGAAGATATATAAAACATTGTACCACGATTTGTTGATACATGTTTATGTTCAAATGGTGACTGTGTAGAGAAATAGTTTAGGAGTAATTTAGGATTGAAGCAAACATTTTTTTTCATATTCGTTTGTTTTACGGCTGATCGTTTCTTAATTTCCTAATAAGCCTCATATACATAAGTTTACCTTAAAATAAACAATTCTTTATGTAATAAAGTATATAATACACAATTGCAAGCGCTTTATTTTTTGTTTCGTCCTTTAATAAACCCTATATATTTTTAAATGGAACAATCTTTTCTACAATCGTATGATTGCTAATTTGTCTAATGGCCCCATAGACTGCAATTGAAATTGCCTGTTATAATTTTTTAATAAAATCTGGTAGTGAAACTCATTGTGTCCCACGACGTGAGGTCACTACTTCGTGTACGTAATCTTTAGACCAAATATAGTCAAAAATTCTAATAAAGTTATGCTCTAAAGTAAACTATTTTCAAAATACAGAGTGTTTGTTAAATTATTATTTATTAAATAATTACAATTTCAGAAAAGCCAAAAGCCAAAATGATCACTCTTTAGTTTCGACTTCTTTTCATCTCTCCTACACGTACTTGAAGCAAATTCTATTTGTTGAGCATTGAGCTAGGACGTAAACAAACGCTTGACAGGTGCGTTGATTTACCGGATGTGTGTTTACGTAATATTCTTTGCGTTTCTAAATTAACGTTCGCGCTGTCAGAATTCTTTTTTTAAAGAATTGGCGGTTCTGAAAAATGTTATAGATACCGTATTTGTAGGTGTCGATCTCTTAAAACTCGGCAATTACTCATCATTGTTAACGACCGTCAAAATTTTATTTATGGTTGGTATTTCGTTCCGAAAAAAATTCGTGAACCTACACAGAAATTTACCAAGCTCAGTAATGCAAGTTTCGTAGGAATTTGTTTAAAAATAGTACGTACCTTCTTACGAATTGCAAAGAGAATAGCTTCAATTTCATCTAAACGTTTTTTTTTAACTCCGGGAGATTTTGGAGAAGACTAAGTTTTAGTATCCCGAAACTCCTTTAAAATTCTTTTTACTGTTGCAACACTAACACCCACTGTTTTAGCAACAAATTGTACAATGTCAGTCAGTAAAATCTCAGGATTTTCTTCTAACGTCGAATTATACAATTTTACTATTAATTGTTTTTCCTTTAAAGTAGTAGGACGCCCCCTACGATTACACGTTTCTGGAACAACTTGCTCCATTTTAGGAAAATAAGCACAAACGCTACGAAAACCGATAAGCACTGCATAAAAAGCACACAAACTTAACCCGGTAATTACGAGTGCAAAGTAAAAGTTTTGAGCGTCAATTACTCCTTAAGTAATGAGGCATTAGCGCTATCTACCGTAGACCAATCACAGCGCGCGCTCGGGTGAGTCAAACACGTGCGTTTGTTGATGTTCTAGCTCAATGCTCAACAAATAGAGTTTAGTGACCTCACATCATGGGACACCCTGTATACCAAGTAGCCTTTCGGACCAAATCCAGCGCGCGATACAATAAATACTTCTGATGAATTTCCTGGATATGTTACTAAGCAAGTGTTTAAAACTTACATTATTGTTAATTTTAAATTTAATTTAAGGTAATTTTGTACATTTTTACTCCAATCTAAAATTTCTGATATATTTGTCGATATTGTTTCCGTATTTAATCGGAATTTCAAATTGTATTTAAAATTGTAGAAATCTCACGCAAGCTGTTCAAGGAACATTGTTTCCATTTTGTGATAAACGCGGATTTGTGGACCTTATTTATATTTATGTGTATGTCTATCATATTTGCATTGAAAATTTGTGATCAGACATTATAATGAAAGTAAATAAAAAAATTGAAAATATTAACAAAAACAAATTGCTCATAATTTGTGAAATAATCCAGCTTAGAATTAAACGAGGGGGTTACTATTTCAGTTTAGCAATTTTCTTGCTTTTAGGTTTTCAGGCAAATAGTACCTGGGATGCGGCAAATAAATGACTTATTCAAATGTTTGTATCGAAACCCGTTTTTTGCCGGGAGCTTCTTTTGTGGCCTAAAGGTTGGCCATCCAGATGAATATGACCTTGTTTTCTTGATGGAACTGCCGGAATATGTTGAACCTATGTTGACTCCCTGCAATGTACCAGGATTTGTGCAGATACAGTTGCAAGGCATGAAGCAATGGGCACCCAGTCAACAACGACCTATGTAAGATTTTCTTTCAAAGTACTTTTTTGCAATTCTGAAGTTGTTTTAAACTTAATAATTATACCTTGTAAACATAATATTGTTAATAAGTTATATTGTAATTATTAAGTTGATACAAATTAAAAGCAATATTAGATAAACAGCAAGGGTACAGCAACAACACATTTGATTTAGGTCTTCGATTTCCAGGCTTGCAACAATGGCGAATTTAAGAGTTCAATTTGTTAATTCATAATATGCACACTGTAGTAGTAAGCCATTAAAAACTCGCTCGAATATGCGCTCAATGACAACTATAACACATTTTTCATACTAGTAGACTCATAAAGTGCCTTAACATTTATGCAAAGTATGTAATAGTAGAAACGAACTTGTTGTGGCAATTATCGCCTAAAACAGAGAAATGCATACATAGTGCAAATTACAAAATTATGCCAACAAATGCAACAAATCATTGTGGTACCAAAAACCCCGTAGGTCACCTAAACTGTCACGTTTGTCTGATTTTCATTCAAATTCGTAAAATCGTTAAAATTATTTAATAATTTTAATTTCTTAATAGAGCATCTCACGCCAGCTTTGATTATCCCGAAATTGTATTACTGGAATGCGCATTGTTATGTCTGCATTGGTGGAAGCATTTTCCCAGAATCATGCTCTTGAGTAACGCGTCGCAGTTTTCTTAAGAACTGTACAGCTGGTTTGTTTGAAGTCGCTTAAATAAAGGAGTCACTCCTAGACCTTCAAGACTTCCAGACGTTTTTGTGACCAGTGCAATATATGGTTGGGGTTTGTAACGGTATTTTTGCGCCTGGTTGGTTTGCAACCCATTTTTCTTTCTTCGCTTATGGTTGTTCGAGTTGCGCGGTCCTCGCTTGACTTTCGAAGACTGCGCCTGAGTGTTTGGAAGACAAAATTTCATTTTTCCGGCAACCATCTTCCTGTGACTGTGACAATT
Source organism: Limonius californicus (assembly GCA_014611495.1). Lineage (NCBI taxonomy): Eukaryota > Metazoa > Arthropoda > Insecta > Coleoptera > Elateridae > Limonius > Limonius californicus. Next base: position 12,175 of record JABXWE010033563.1, read on the forward strand.
GACTGAACGTCGTAATAGATTTCGTCGCAAAAGTACTTGATACTTGAGTTTCTTCTCGATATTTTGAGGGAATCTTTGTGGACATCGTAATCTGTAGTAGTTAGTAGATTTTCGATGTGGGTCTGATGACCGATTTGAATGTTCGTTCCAGTCTTTATTAACGTCAATCGGAATTTCGATTGGTAAGTTCGTCCATCTTTTCGAACATGCTAGCCTACCGCATTTCTTTATTTACTTATTTAGACAACAATTTGGTGGCGGCGAGATTTTGCCAAAGTTTAGTTACTTTCTGAATTCCTGAATCTACGTGCAAGAAGCATTTTCTGGGTTAGTACATTCAGCTGGCGAGCAACAACACGTGTCCAGACTGGCACGCCAGATTCCAGAGAACGCCGTGCTATCTAGATCCGCAGGGAAGTGAATTCTGTTTAATTTTACGTTGATTTTCGGAGTCGATTTAAATCACTCATTGTTTAATTTACATTACTTTCTTTTTATAATTTAATTCCAAATTGTTTAATGTGTTTGCGAATCACTTGTTTAGCTTAATACAACTGTACATTACTGTGTTACGTATACCGTACATAATAACGTAAACTTTCACTTAATATATACAGGGTACGTCATTTCGAGCCGTAGTATTGCGTTTATTCGGATTTGTATTGATGGTATTGTGTATTTTTGGAGCGCTTATGATCGATGAAAGTACTTTCAGCGGTTAGGGTGTTTATTTGTTTCACAAACGTTGTATTTTTATTTGCGAAACGCAGTATTCTTACATTGCTCGATTACTTCAATTTTTAAATGCTATATTAAGTGACTTGAGCGAGTTGTTGT
>JABXWE010033573.1:0-13400 GCA_014611495.1 Limonius californicus
ATCTACATTATGACGATAAATAAAATCATGAAATTTTTGAGTGCCAAAGTATATCGCTAGTAATTCCTTCTCGGTTTGGATATAATTTATTTCGTGATCGTTCATTGTTCGAGATGCACAGGCCACCAATTTTAATGTTTTATTATGTTCTTGAAACATACAACAACCTATTCCATTTTTTGATGCATCACACTGTATTATGCTTTTTTTAGTTTGGTCAAAAGGTACTAATGCAGGAAATTTTTTAATAATTCTCTTTATATTCTCAAAAGTTTCCTGATGTTTAGGCAGCCACTGCCATTCTACATTACATTTTAATAATTCACATAAAGGATTCATATATTCTGCCATATTCGGAACGTAACGCCTTACGTAATTAAAAGACCCTATAATTCTCTGGAGCTCTGTTTTGCTTTTAGGACTTTCTAACTTACAAAGTGCTTCTACACGGTCCGGGTCTACCTGCATTCCCTTCCCGGAAAAGATCTGACCCATAAATTTTACTTGCTTTTCACAAAATTGAAATTTGTCCTTATTGAATTTAGCATTTACCTGTCTAGCACGTTTTACAATTTGCTCGACAGCTTTGTCATGCTCCTCTTTTGTGGCTCCAGCTATTATCATATCATCATGGCAGATTATAACATTTTTAATATCCCCAAATTTTGTTTCAACCTCTTCCTCAAAGAGATCCTGCGAATCTGATAGACCATACGGTAGCACCATGTACCTATATATCCCAAATGGTGTACTAAAACAACATTTCCACGATGAATCCTCATCTAATCTCAAATGGTGGTACCCTTCAGACAAATCAAATACAGTAAATATACTTTTACCACTTAACTTCGCGCAGATTTCTTCAATACTTGCACCTAATCGCGGTTTCCTTACTATATGCTTGTTTAAATCTGATGGATCCAGGCATAACCTAATGTTACCGTTCGACTTTTCTACCAATACGATTCTATTAATACTTGCCCTAGCATCAATTTCTCCTACTTTAACAATAGCTTTTCTGCTAATCAACCTTTCTAGTTCATCTTTAACTGCATTACGTATTGCGAAAGGTATTTTGGTTGGGGGGTGGCTCACTGGCTCAAATTCTTCAGATGTAGTAATGTGACACATACCTGGAAAAGCACCTGAACCTGAAAAAACATCTCTATTTCGTTTTATGAACGTTTCTTTACTGCTATTCGATTCACACTTATCGATATTGTTAATTCTTTTTATTAAATTTAAATGTAAACATGCCTGGCCTCCCAAAAGAACTTGCGTTGCCCCTTCAACAATAACCAAGTCTTCGTAAATACATGTATTCTTAAACTTACAACATAAATTTACAGTTCCTATAGGTTCTGACACTGTTCCCTCAAAAGCTTTTAACATATAATCGGTGGGTCTTACTCTAAATTGTTTATTAACCCGCTTAAAAATATTTAATGGAATTACATTTACATCAGCGCCAGTATCTAGTTTTGTTCTGACTTTATGGTTCTCGATTTCAACAATTTCTTCCCAGATACCTGTTGTGTGATTACAGTCTAAATGGTTACATTTACAAACATTTTTAGTCGACTTAATACTTCCTACAAAATTTTCACTAGACGTATCACTATCTCGCTCCTGTTTAACTTTTCTAATAGATTTTACTCTACACGACTTGGTAAAATGATTTAGCGTGCCACACTTGTCACACTTTTTCCCATAGGCAGGACACTCACGAGGCCCATGTAATGTTTGGCACCTTCTACATTGAAACTTTTTGTCTGACTTTTTATACTTATAATCTGGTTTCCTACCTGACTGCATCTGCTTGCTAGATACCGATTTACTGTTACCTCCATGCTTCTTTTTTTGGACAAAATTCATCTCAAGCTCCTTGCTCCCTCCATCTTGGTGGAACTGCTGATTCTGCGATCTGCTCTGTTCGCTGGTTCTACACTGCTTGATAGCTTTCTCCAGTGAAAGTTGATCGATGCGAAGTAATGCTTCCCTAGTGGTTGGATCACGTATCCCCATTACTATTTTATCCCGTATAGCTTTGTCTTCTGCAAACTCATTTGGATCAATAACGTTATAGTTGCAAGACTTTACCAAGTGTTTGCATTCGGTTAAAAAATGCTCGAAGGTCTCACCTTCCTTCTGGACCCTTTTTAAGAAGTTGTATCTTTCAAAACACTCGTTTACTCTGGGATTTACATATTTATCTATTAACTCAAACATATACTCATAACTTTCAGCTTGGTCATCTGGAACTTTAAACGTTGACATAATTCTGGCCGATTCTGTTCCTATGATGTTCCTTAGAATTGATAATTTTATTTTATCCGCAGCCTCATGTTGACCCGTTGCAGTTAAATAATCTTCAAATGCGGTCTTCCAAAATTTCCATCATCACCGCCGATTCCACCCGAGCATTTGCGAATCGTTTGGCTAAGCGTTGTGCGTTTGCTAGCCTTCTTATTGGTCGGATTAATCTTAAAAAACCGAAGCGGTACACTATCCCTTTTGCGTCTGCAGGATACGTATATGCTGCCCGCTTATTCAAAGTCTCGCTACGATTAGTGTGTTTGTCTCAATTTGAGACAACAGGGAGAGGAATGAGTTATGACAACGATGAAGCCAGTTACATACTGCAATACTGTGAACATATTAAAGCTCAAGAGAAAGCTGAAATGGCTAGAAGAACAAGCAGTCAGCCTGCTCGAGACGAAAATGGAATATTGGATATGGATGGTTTACTATCTGATTTTAGTATGTTTACTGATGATTTTAGTATGGTACATTTCAAAAAAAATGCGGAAGCAACGTTGTATTATTTACTAGGTTTCATAATTTATAAAATTAGAAAAAACTATGTGGTGTGTGAAGAATGCTTCAACAGTGTGCAACACCAGGATAGTGACTCAACTTCCCTCACTATTTTTACAAAATTAAAGGAATTCAAGGAAAATGTGCTAATTTATCCAACAATGGACTTATTCAACTATATACTGAAAATTGAAAAATCATTCCGTCGGAATGACAACGCACTTATGTCAAATTATCTTAGCGTAGACGGTTTCATAAACTTACAAGAGATTCCTTTGAGAAACTATCCTCAATGTCATATTATTTCAAAAATAACTAAATTATTTGTTAAAAGTCGTTTATACTTTGTATTATCGGCAAAATCTAAGAACATTAATAATTATGATGTTAAAAGCAGTCGTAGTGTGGCTATGCGAGCAGTATTACAAAAATACGGCGGGCCATGCGTTGGCCGTGAGCTGACCCAGTTAAAATATTTCGTCAATTCAAATTTCCCGCCACTTTCCGCCCCAACATGACGGACAATTTGCGGTACTTTCCAAACATCTAGTAACTTTAGTAAAAATAATAGTATCGGCCCAGATGCTGTTTCATCTCATCGTAAAAATTATTAGTCAAAATTTCTAAAACTAGAAAGTGACTATATGTGTACAACAAAGAAACGCGATTACCATATTGCTCTTTTAAAAAATTATAGAAAAAGTTGTAAATCACGGTTTTCGATAGGTATATCCAAAACAGAAAATCCTACATAACACCCTTTGTTGTAGTACACTGAAGTTCGTAACATTTCAACGGCAATTAAATTTTCAGAAATGGAATGTAATCTTTAATATTACACATCGTGATATAATTTTCAGCCCAATTATTTTACCTATCTTTTCCCAATGACTAACCAACCTCACGTCCACCCTTTTATCCACGTTCTCCATCGTCAATACAGTTCAAGGAGTCGTAAAATTTCCCCGTGGTGGGTAAGGACGGTTGGTGTAATTTGGGCCAAGAATCGACATAAGAGTACGGAAAAACACCTTTTTTCCTCATAAGGTTGAATTTGTGACCATCCCTAAATTGTTTTCGAATTTTGATGCATTGGCCGTCTGTCACATTTGCAGCCAGTGCAGCCAAAGAACAATTCAGAAACCGAAAGCTCTCCAAAAATTGCATATTCATATAAATATTCTTCCTTTTACCATCGTCTGTAATAATGTTATCAACCAAAACCTGTTTATCAAACGAGACATATTTCTCTTTGTGAATGGGGATGACCTGAATCTCTTCCTTGTTTAAGGCAAGCTGTTTCACAAAGAGGTGGGAATCGTAATTTAAATTGTGAAAAAATATGGAGACAAAATTTGGAACATTCTAATGACATTACAGATAGAATGGGCAACTCTGCGATACCTCCCAGTCAATTGGTCGTGTTCTCTAACTCTTATGTCCCCGTCTGCGAAAGCTACGTCACATATACGACATGCTACAGCATCTTCAAAATTTTGAATCTCTCCCGGTGTCAAAACATTCATCGTTACAATGGTTGGTTTATGCATTTTGAATATCTCGCTCCAAAACGCTCCATGAAAACCCCAACAACATTCTCCCTTCAATAACTTTCGAACTTAAAACTGTTATCATAGGATCATTTAATGAAATATGCGAAAGAATGCGGTTGGTGTTCACAAGTAGTAACGGTGAATGTTTGATTAGGATGCGGCTTTACGGACGCAACCGGTTTCAAAAGTGTTTGGAAGTCGGCATAAACCACGAACGACACATTCATTTTCTGAAAAATTTGAATTTAAGAATATTCTGAGCCACCTGTCTATCAAGTCGATCCGTAACCAAGTCTGTTGAAGGTAATTTTGTGTAGACGTGATTACAGTCAAAACGATTGTGCGTGTATAATTGCTGTTCAGTACGAAAGTAGTGGAGGCAGCCGTCACAAAAATGTTTTGCACCATCTCGTAATGTAATTTGTTGTGAAACCAATCTCGAAAACTCTTTTATGCAGCAGTAGTGGCTATTACCTTCCGAATTTGTAATGAATAATAAATTTATACGAAAGCGACCTATTTGTTTGGAGTAGTACAGAGGTCCCACAACTTCATGCTTTGTAATATTGTTTTGAACGACTTTCCCGAGACCGTACACGTTTAATCGAAATTTGAGGATTATATTTTTCAAATTTGGGAATATCGCGCAATCTAACAGGGAATTCAATATCTCTAAAAGTGAGAAATTTTCGGCAGTCCGGGTACGTACTGGTTCGACTGGGCGGTCGCCCATCTGGGTCAATCATACCAGCCATTATAGCCCAACCGAAGCAGTATTGATCGTCGTTTATTACATTCACAACAGCTTTCTTCTTCTGAATATCTTTTGGAAGGGGGATGTAGGAGGACACTCGCAGCGGATTGTATTTGTTGATATTCACATTCAAATACCACAATTGCTTCAACACCCACCCTGCAAGAACATACATGTATTAGTTCATATATTCCAAGGGTGTTGGTAACGCTTCTCACCAGATTCCCGCTCCTGGAATTCCGAAACCTTTCCGTCGAGTACGCCAGTAAAATGATCATATAACTGATTTATGTCTTCGCCTAAAGTTGCAATTTCGTTCACGGTATTAAATGACTTGACTTCCTCCAATTCTTTTGCTTCCAAAATAAAATACCCAAACAATTCAAAATTAAATTTTATACTCCATGTATTCGACAACATTTACCTACATGAACTTTTTCAGAAGTTACTCTGTAACTCACAATACGGAACCGGAAAGCTGACTGTAAGGCAACCACTCCACTCCCAATTGCTCCTCAGATGTCCCACGTAGGCAGTTCGAGGAACGTTTTCGTCACACACATCGCAGGATCGCGTCGGAAATGGTTGAACCGCTATAACCAAAAGCAACACTTTAACCTTGAAAAATTTAACATGTAGCTTTACACCATACCTATGGAGATATTCTTTTTCAATTTTTTGGAAGTTGAGGGTCCTTCACCAGCATCCGATATCGAAACATCCTTACGAGTGTCTGTAAATATCAGTACTCATATTATATAACTCACCAACATAGACATTCTATTACCACTTCTGGCAGGGCTGACCAAGTTTCGGTGACAACTGTCTCTTCGATGACGGAACAAATTATCGGCTCTGGCGAAGAACTTTCCGCACCTGTCGCACCTAAACATTTCAAACTGGTTGCTTTCACAGGTTACTCTATAGTGCTCTTAGTTACCAAAGCCGAGCTTATTTAACGAAAAATTTTCCTAATCTCGGCTATGGCATCCAGCTGACAGGACAAGGACGTTGAGCTCCGTCAGCCACGAGAGGATGCTGGGCTGGGCTTGTTAATACGGATACGACCCCTTTCTGATTGAAATTACAGTTGTCCGAATCTCCCTGGTAGGTACAACCAAACATTTATTTAAGAATTAAATATAATCGGAACGGATCACCTCTAATAGTTATCAACGCCGCTGATAGTTCATCACATGCATTCGGCATGCGGATGATAAACTCCAATTGCGTCGAAGTATCTCCAGGGTCTCCTTTATTTTAATTGATGATAGGCCATATCGTATTCGGCTAAAGAAATTCAAATAATTTAGAAATAAAACAATAGGATTTGAATGTTTCCAAGCTTACCAAAAGATGTAAAACAGGTGAAAAGAACTTTCGCAAAGAGATTAGCACAAAATCAGGATAACTCTCTGGAATTCGTATCACTAGGTACTATCGATATCTAAAATTCCACAATTGCAGTTTTGAAAATTAAATTGGGAAACGTCCCAAGCCTTAGAACGACGTCTAAAAGAAAATCGAAGAACACGTGCACTTTCTATGAGAGATATAAAATAATGAATGCCACACGGAAATATCAAATCGTCATTTCCTAAACCGGAAATATACGAATGGATGAAAGAAATTCAAACAAGGCCAACACTGAATTAACCGAAAGCATAAAGTATGCAATCCAAATTACTATATTGAAAATTAAATATAAAACAACTAGGCGTATGGAGTCGCACATTACAGTATCCTTCTTCATCAGATAGAAATGCAAATAAAATAATTGATGGAATGAAAAACAAGAGAGGTGTACAACTAGTTCTGCCAGAGAAGCAAGTTGAAAATTTAATTTTACAACCTCTATCAAAAATAAACAGGTTTCAATACCTACGTGAAACTGTAAAAAGATCATTGAAAGGTACACGTAAAGGTATATACACTTAACCGCTGCACTAGATCTTGTCATCGTATTTTTCCACTTTTACTACACTTTACACAATTCATTTGTCCCAGCGCCATTTTAACCTAACCATATAGAATAAATATTAAGCACTGTAATAAGTATAGAAACAGTATGAACCTACTAGCTCTTCGTTTACACTGAAATTAGAATTAATTTAGGTAGGTATAATTCTTAAAACACAAAAAACTCTTGTAACTTAATTAACTATGAATCAATAAACACAAACCCCATAACAAAAATATTTATCTTTATAAACTTATTACAGCAGAATCGCGGTAAACAAGCAACCACTGAACCTGCACCTAGTATTCTCACAGACAGAACCATACTTACCCTGTTTCAGGCCCGAGGTGCTCCAGATTGTTGTGAAACCCCTTTATGCACACATCAAATGAGTAAATACACATGAAATAAAATTTTCTAAGCATCTGACAGCAAAAAATAAATAAATTTGTGGAAAAAAAGTGTAGGGTTTTTAATAAAGAAAAAAATGGAAACTCAAGACTGGGGGCGCTTGACCGCTACTGCGGGCGCCTATGAATTCCAAGTGATAATTATTAAATCCAAGTGAAATTTATATTATTTATTAAAGCATGATCAACTGAATAAAAATTTGTATATGTATATTATAAACTGAATCTGGTACCTAAATTAAAATAAACAAATTTACAAGGTATCCGCTCTAATCACATACACGCAAAAAATCTGCCTAAATAAGACTGTTGCTTATAGTGGTTTGCATAGAAACTTTTAAGATTCTTTTATAAACATCCTTACAGGCACATACAAAATCCTACAAATACTACATAAAACATTTTCAATAGAAAAACATTGCAATTTACATAACGAAAGTTTCAAAATATTTATATCTATTAATTATAAAATAATTCTATTGGTTAAACTTTACAATCTGCAAATTATAAATTTTGCAATCAAATGGTGTATTTCTCTCCTGTATGAGTTCTCATATGCCTTCGCAAGCTTTTTTTGTATGCACTTTCAAAGTCACATAAATTACGCTTAAAGGGTTTCTCTCCTGTGTGAGTGTTCATATGCTTTTGCAAGTTACTCTTTTGTGCACTTTTAAAGTCACATATAATGCACTTGAAGGGTTTATCTCCTGTATGAGTGCTCATATGCAAACGTAAGCTTTTTTTGTGTGCACTTTCAAAGTCACACACATTGCATTTGAATGGTTTCTCTCCTGTATGAGTGCTCATATGCAATCGTAAGCTATTCTTGTGTGCACTTTCAAAGTCACACACATTGCATTTGAATGGTTTCTCTCCTGTATGAGTGCTCATATGCAATCGTAAGCTATTTCTGTGTGCACTTTCAAAGTCACACACATTGCATTTGAATTTGTTTCTCTCCTGTATGAGTGCTCATATGCAATCGTAAGCTATTCTTGTGTGCACTTTCAAAGTCACACACATTGCATTTGAATGGTTTCTCTCCTGTATGAGTGCTCATATGCAATCGTAAGCTATTTCTGTGTGCACTTTCAAAGTCACACACATTGCATTTGAATGGTTTCTCTCCTGTATGAGTGCTCATATGCAATCGTAAGCTATTCTTGTGTGCACTTTCAAAGTCACACACATTGCATTTGAATGGTTTCTCTCCTGTATGAGTGCTCATATGCAATCGTAAGCTATTCTTGTGTGCACTTTCAAAGTCACACACATTGCATTTGAATGGTTTCTCTCCTGTATGAGTGCTCATATGCAATCCTAAGCTATTCTTGCGTGCACTTTTAAAGTCACACACATTGCATTTGAATGGTTTCTCTCCTGTATGAGTGCTCATATGCAATCGTAATCTATTCTTGCATGCACTTTCAAAGTCACACACATTGCATTTGAATGGTTTCTCTCCTGTATGAGTGCTCATATGCAATCGTAAGCTTTTCTTGTGTGCACTTTCAAAGTCACATAAATTACACTTAAAGGGTTTTTCTCCTGTATGAGTTTTCATATGGCTCTGCAGGTCACTCTTCTGTACACTTTCATAGTTACATGTATTACACTTGAAGGGTTTTTCTCCTGTATGAGTGCTCATATGCAATCGTAAGTTATTCTTGCGTGCACTTTTAAAGTAACACACATTGCATTTGAATGGTTTCTCTCCTGTATGAGTGCTCATATGCAATCGTAAGTTATTCTTGTGTGCACTTTCAAAGTCACACACATTGCATTTGAATGGTTTCTCTCCTGTATGAGTGCTCATATGCAATCGTAAGCTTTTCTTGTGTGCACTTTCAAAGTCACATAAATTACACTTAAAGGGTTTTTCTCCTGTATGAGTTTTCATATGCCTCTGCAGATCACGCTTCTGTACACTTTCATAGTTACATGTATTACACTTGAAGGGTTTTTCTCCTGTATGAGTGCTCATATGCAATCGTAAGTTATTCTTGCGTGCACTTTTAAAGTCACACACATTGCATTTGAATGGTTTCTCTCCTGTATGAGTGCTCATATGCAATCGTAAGCTTTTCTTGTATGCACTTTCAAAGTCACATAAATTACACTTAAAGGGTTTTTCTCCTGTATGAATTTTCATATGCCGCTGCAGGTTACGCTTCTGTACACTTTCATAGTTACATGTATTACACTTGAAGGGTTTTTCTCCTGTATGAGTGCTCATATGCATTTGCAAGTGAATCTTCTGCGCACTTTCGTAGTCACATACGTTGCATTTACATAACTTTTCAGTATGAGTTTTAACACTTTGTTGCACGATGCACGTCAGTGGAGGTTCTATTATTACAGGATCTTCATTGTTACTAGGGATTTCAGTTTTTATATCTAATTCTTCATGTAATGATTCCAGTTTGATTGAGCTATCCATATCATACTTAGCATCACGCTTTAGATCAATTGCTTCTGAAGGCAATTCTACTGTTAGAATCTCTTCCTGTTTTACTGTAACATATGTACATGTTTATATGTGAGTTACTAAATATTATAAAAGTAACTAAATTTGCATAAAATCATTCTAAATAGACTCTCAATCTTCCCAGTTTTAAATAAATAACTATTAAGAAATAATTAATAATTACTGCAATCATTAAATTACTAATATTGGGTCAATTTTCATATTATTAGAGTTGCTTTAAAGCACATTGGCATAGATTGTAAAAATACCAAAACATTCTTATAATAGTTTTTTGAAATGTACCTAAACCTTTTCTATTATCATTTACTTGCTTGTACTACATAACTCAGAATTGATTTTAGGTGTATAATGCCAAGTTACCGTTCGTTTCCAACACATTCCGAGATAATTCTTCGTTGATTTTGGTTTGATGCCAGATATCGGATGTAGAATCTGGAAAGTTTAATAGCGAAGTCACACTGGTAAAATCGGTTTTAACATCTTCATTAACATCGAATGCTGTATCCATGTTGATATGCACACGTTTTTCTGTAGTAAGCAATTGTTTTTTTCCTTATCTGCCTCTGCCTGAAATGTACTAAAATGTAATATTGTATAAAGTCGATATACGAATATTTCTAGCCTTTCTTGTGGAAAAGGGTTATAGAAAAAATGTTCTTAGCGTTAGTGAAATCAAATATTATTTAAACACTAATATCTAGTACAACTATTTGGTATGTCCAGAAAATATCAGGTTATGTACTTTGTCAGGTGATCGTGCCATTTGAACTACTTTCGATCCTTATACAAGATGTTACGGTTTTATCATTTTGTCGTACCCCTTTTTCAGATGCCTTCGTCCTTTGATATATTTATAAATCAAATCCCTCAAAATGTATTTGACTTCATGCAAGCAAATAACATTGACGGTAATTTTGGAATGAAACAACTTCCGGAGATATATGTATTTTGTTCATTTCCCTTTTCCTCAACTTGTTCTCATTTTTATTCAACTTATCTTTGACAGTTAATCGGTTCTAAAATACTAACTTTATAAAAACATTTATTTCACATATAACAGCAATATCGTTTTCACAAACCTTGGCGCCGGGGGTATATTTTCCTGCCAAATTATTTCTATATTTTCAAGTGTTAGGCCATATTGGGATGGTAAAAAGGTTTTTGAAAAACCAGAATATGTTAGGCAAAAATTATAAAAGTTAATTTTACTTAAAAAATCAGTAAATAATGGTTTTATTTTGATATTAAACATAATGATTTTACCTAAATATAAAATGTTACAATATTAATAAAATACCCTAATTATTAGAAATATGATTACACCTGTTTTTTTTATTGTATTTACATATGATGAATTTTGTTGCTTTTCTGACTTATATTGTGCTTTGTCTATTATATTTGTATATTATTTTATATGTAATAAGTTGTCAGGGTTTTTATGGTCCCTTTTCCCTGGGTTGCACTCCGGCTCAATTGGCCACCCTTGTCTTTGCTTAAATTAAATTGGGGGTTTAAAAATTAATATTTTTGTTTTATTTTACCTGACCAATTTTAAAATAACGTAATTATCAATGTAAGTAAATTCACAATCTAGAGTCCTATTTTTTAAAAGTAAGTAAATTAAAGATGATCACAAATATGCTAAATAAGTATTTTAGCAAACTTAAAGAATCTGGTTATGAAAATAGGTAGTGTACCTTACATTTTGATGATGATAATGCTGTGGTGTCCGTTATTATCATAGAATGTTGCTCCGAGTTTTTTGATAATTTGCCTTTATATTAACTAATATTTTTTGAAAATATATTGGAGCATAAAGTGATTTATCTACTTAAAAATAATTTAAAATATTACAAAATAACAAAATATATAAGTATCTATAGCTTATAGAAGTAAAAAATAAATATTTATAAGTGAACCACAAAACTTTTCTATTGACCCCCGTAGCTACATTACGACATACCCTCGTATACAACACGCATGCGCAATAGTTCCTAAAATTAGCGTTTCTGTCTAACACATAGATCTGTTGTCTCTGTTTCTTCATGAGTAGATCGGCTTATGTAGTCTTATATACTAGCCTTCTAGGAGTGTTATTTCTATGCCTCTAAGTGTTCCATGTTTCAAAACTGTTGGAATTCGTTTTAGGTAATGGCCTTTTCTGGCCTTCGTTGACTGGACTAATACGACCATGACTTATTAAAGAAATGGGTAAAACCGAACCACGTTTTTACTGAAGTTCGTAATAAAACTTTATTACCTAAATACCAAACGGTACATCTTAACAGGAAGCGGGGCTGGGACAATTTGCCGAATGCCCAAAACGCCGACCAGTGTTAACCGGCGCCACGTGGACTGATAATAGAGTTGAAGACGAAAACGGCCGAATCTTGCATGTCCATTAACGTTACTGTTTCGTAATTAGGTTACAGTTTGTCCGATCCGAACAAACCGCCGACAGAAGAATGTGACTGAAACGCCGAACTTTAACACGTTTTCAGTATCAAATATCTACGGTAACGCACTAGTTATAGGAAAATCAGCGTGCAGTCGTTAATTTTAGGATAGAGACTGTTTCCTTTTATTGCATATGTCAATGTGTTAAAACTAGTATAATTTACAGCACGCTTAGTTTAGGGATTGAGAATTTGTAAACACACACAGCTGGCTAATTATTTCGACCCTCTAACACAAGAGCGGTCTTTGTTCTGTTGTGGTTATAATTTTAATTACATTCCTGTAAAATATTATATAGATGTTTTATCTTGCCAAGAGGGGCAGTCTTGAAACAGTCTTGGCCTGCTCTTGTTCATGCTGAATTCATTGTACTCCAACATATTTTATAAAATTTGTGTGTTGTAAAAGACTTAAATAAATTTTTAATAAATTTAGCAAGTCTGAATTTATTTGGCGCAGTCGTACGGATCTTTGAAAAATTTAGAGCTACAAAATCGAGTGTCTTAATTTTGCATTTTAATGCTTAATCAAAGATTTGAACCAAGCATCCACCACTTACAAGTACTGAGGAGGACAAACATCGCCAAATCTACCCCTTGCAGTGGACTGACTATCGAAGTCAAACCTGTCTATCGAAGACAACAGATCAATCAAGATCATCCGGACTATAGGAGTCAACAGAGGAGCCAATCGAGGTAGCACTCTGAGCTGCAGTAAGCATAATTTTTTTTAATCAAGTGAATAAGTGGCAATTTAAGTGAATCAAGTGAATCTTAAAATCGCAATTAAAATTTCACTAACATATATTCTAAGTTATTATTAAGTTCAAGTTAATCACTGTAAGCGTGATCCTCGAGGGCAAATTGCCAAGGTAACTCGGGAGTACTAGTGATTAATGTGTAGGCACCCATTAGAATTACGTATTAACAATAACATTATTTAGCTATTATTATTTTTATGA
>JABXWE010033586.1:0-13150 GCA_014611495.1 Limonius californicus
TAACATTTCATGTACAAATGAACACCTTGGAGATGCTTTCCCAACAATCACAGAAATGTACATTAAACCATATGGTACAGGGTCTTAATTTGAAGTTTGAAGAATAACTGGCATAGATATTTGGAAGTTTTGAGAGATAGATAATTAATTTAAAATATCAAATATAATGCCCAGAACTATATAACACTTCATGTACAAATGAATACCTTGAAGATGCTTTCCCAACAATCACAGAAATGTACATTAAACCATATGGTACAAGGTCTTAATTTGATGTTTAGAGAATAACTGGCATAGATATATGAAAAGTTTGAGAGATAGATATGTAAAGTATCTAAATTTAATTTTCACAACTAGATAAGAGTTCATATAGAAGTGAACACCTTGGAGATGTGTTCCCAACAATAATAGAATCGTACATTAAACCATTTAGTAGAGGGCCGTAATGCTATGGTCAGAGATAGATATTCAATTTAAAACATTTGACTTTAATTCGTAGACCTAGAAAAAAGTTCATACCGAAATGAACATCTTGGAGATGTTTTCCTAACAATCATAGAATCGTAGGATAAACCATGTAGTACAGGGTCTTCATGTGATGTTTAAAGAATAAATGGCATAGATAATTAGATATATGGAAGGTTTGAGAGATAGACATATAAAATATCCAAATTTAATTTCCACAACTAGATAAAAGTTCATATAGAAATGAAACTTTGAAGATGCTTTCCCAACAATTACAGACACGTACGTTAAGCGAGATTGTACAGGGTCTTAAAGTGACGTTTAAAGAATAACTGGCATAGATATTTGGAAGGTTTGAGAGGTAGATATTTAATTTAAAATATCAAATTTAATTCCCAGAACTACATTACAGTTCATATAGAAATGAACACCTTACAGATGTGTCCCAACAATCACAGAAACGTACGTTAAACCATATAGTATAGGGTCTTAATGCTATGGTCAAAGATAGATCTTCAATATAAAATATTTCAATTTACTCCGTAGATCTAGAAAAAAGTTCATATAGAAATGAACATCTTGGAGATGTTTTCCTAACAATCACAGAATCGTAGGTTAAATTAAATGGTATATTGGGTCGTAATATGATGTATGAAGAATAACTGCTGTCGTTTTATGTGGATCCTATTCAATAACCAGTACACTAGTAATAAATTGCTAACGAGCGGCATGTTTTTAACAAAACGGGCTTAAATATATTTTTTTTAAATAATATTTGCCCTGTAAATCGCCCCTGCCGGACAGCAACATTTAACAGAGTCGATTTTAGGATTTTGTTTGTATGTGATTGTCGCATGTAAAAGCAGTTTAAATATACTTGGCCCAATTTTTGTTTAACGTGATCAAGAAGTCAAAGCATTAGTTGCTTTTCAAATACAGCTCTGGTAAATTTGAAATCTGCAGAATTTGTCGCAAAAATGTTGATAAATGTCTGCAATACAGCTCGCAACCGTTTTCAACACCGACGCAGCTTTGCAAGAAATCATAATATTTTGAAAAGCTGTCGGAGTGATAAACTCGCTGGCACTGTCCCGTTTTCGTGGCAATTGCTCCTGCCGGTAATTGCACAAAACTACATAAATTTCTCGCTAAATAGTGGTCCGCTTCGTTAACGGTAATTTCAAAAGACAGGAAGACTCAATTATAAAGAGATATCCTACAAGCATTGTTGTATTACATAATTGCGTGAGCGAGTGCATGTTATTACTTTGTCAGATGTTTTTCATGTAGCACGTGAAACCCAATTTAAAATTTTTTATAATCCATTTAAGCTCCTTACCAATCAGTAAAATATATAAAACATGTTCCTATGTACGAGGAATGTTCAAATGTAAACAGGAAAGTTTAAATTAAAAACCCATCTGACATGATAACAATTCAAAATATCAAATTAATTAAAGGTTAGCCGTGACTCTTGTTAACATATGGCAGTTATTTCGCTATAATATTATTTTGACAGTTACAGTTACGATGTCGAAAAGTTACGTTCATTATTGCGTGGAACAGCGCATAATAATCAAATTTTTACGAATGAAAGCGTATATTTGGTTGAAATTCTTGCAAGCTGCGAGCACAATACAGAGATGAATGTTTTCCTAAAAGTAGCGTGTTGGAGTGGTCGAAATTTTGTAGAGACGAAAGAACTCTTGCAGAAAATGAGTCTCATAACAGCCTGGTAACAGATAATCAAGATAATCAGACAATCTCAAAATTTATAAATTAGTATCGGAAGTGCTGAAGACACCATAAACAACAAGGTAATGTATCGTAAAGTGAGTGCCAGGTGGATTCCGCGTTTGTTGATCGAAGAACACAAGTTGAATCGTTTGCAAATCGCTTCTTCTTTACTGCACAAATATGAGAGAAAATAGGATACAGTGGTGGACTCAACGGTGACAACTGGTGAAAACTGGGTATATTATTTTACTCCTGAGTCAAAATGAGGAAGCACCCGATGGTATCACACTACGTCTCCAAAACCAAAGAAAATCAGAACTATGTTGCCAAATGGTAAAGTGATGACAAAGCTATTTTGAGATTCTCAAGGGACGCTTTTTATTTATTTCCTTACAGAACGTCGTACAATTAATAGCACTTTTGTATCATAAACTTGAATAGGGGATCAGGAATAAACGGAAGACAAAGTTCTATTTGTTTTCTCGAAAACAATGCTCGCTGCAAGAACAACTGAAACCATATACAAACTTCAGTGGCACCTTCTTCCACATGCAGCATACATTCCTGATTTTGCTCCCTCTGATTGGTAGTATTAGTTTGACTCTAAACAAATTTTTTTAGACTCTACAAGATTTCAATCCTATAACGACGTTATCAGAGCTGTTCAAGAGTGAATACGCATACAACCCAATGACTTTTTTCAGGAAGAAATTAGAAAGCTTTCAGATCGTTGGCGCATGTGCATCGCTAATCACACTCATATATCATGATGACAATATGAACACTCCTCGTACGTAGATGCTGCTTACACTTGTTTGAGTTCGGTGTCCCGCAAGGTTATAGCTCTGGACCAGCGTAATATTAAACTCCAGTTCAGTTTAGAACATGTACAATAAATATACAAAATATTCTCGAAAATTGGTCATTTTTAAAAATAATTCTTTAACGTAGTCCACAAGGTTCAAAGCTACAGATGTTTGATACAGTTAGTGTGGATACGAGTGAGAACAAATGAACTATTCGAATTTTCTAGACTTCAATCGACTACGCTATTTTTCTTCAAGGTTACATTCAAGCGTCACTCAAACCTAGCCTGAAAGTTCAAGAGTAAATAATTTTTTTGTCTAAAAGATAAGTTTTATCAGCTCCCAAATTTATATCATTTTTATTATTTAAAAAAGTAGGTTAGTGATAAGTTATCAATTCAAATGTTTATTATTCGCAAGAGTTGTTGGATTTGTTTCGCTAAACTTACGTTAAAAGACTTAAGTATGGAATTTGCAGAGTAAATTTCTGATTCGTTTTCGTTTCCTTATCACTGTTTGCATTGATAAAGCGCTTGTTTGTTTAAAAAATCAGACGTTTATCTATTAAAAGAGATTACACTTTTTCTGGAAGCTTTTTCTTTCACAGTTTGAGCCAACAGATTCTGTTATAACGGAAATTACAATTTCGAATACATGTTTACAGAAAGCAAATTATACAATTACAGGGTGCTTTCAGAAAGTTTTAAGGAAAACTAACAGATAGCGTTTTGATTCTAACTTCATATTTTGTCGTGAGGTACAGTAGATCTACGGAGTGTTAGAAATTTCGTGGCAATATCAAGCCGAGTAAATAGTACTAACCTTCATTGAAGGTCTTGTGCTCGCTCGTCGTGCTATTGGACCTCGTCGATTTGCTGCTTTCATGTTGGAATTTACGGATAGGACTTGACTGACTAGAATAGGGAAACTTGGAGTACTTGTGCTGGTAACCTTTCGAGGTTTGCAGGCTTGACTTTGAGCTCGACTCTTCACTATCGCTTTGATGACCTGAAACAAGCAAATCGTTTAATCAAGTCCCATGTAATGATTTTGTAGTGAGAAAAGTTTACGATCAATTTGCAGTTAAAGTTCGATTGAGCGTTAACGAATACTTTAGGCTAACTACCATTTAAGCTTTGTTTTGGGCAGACATTGTTTTACGCAATTTAGATACTTTCAACTTGTATCGGATGGTTGTAAACAAGTTGATTAGAACACAATATTTCAAAACAGCTTGGGTAATTTTTAAAACTAAGCGTCTATCTTTAAATTTAGCAATTCAAGGTTAACTGTTCAACTTATTCTAAAGTACTACACATAACGTTCTTGTTAATTCTTCTTCTTCTTATTATTATTATTATTATAAGCTTAACTTCCGTGGCAGCTAGCTTTTACCACTATTATTTTAATTAAGCAGATTCTCTTGACAGTATCTAATCAAAGTTACTTCGGGATTACGGATTAGATGTATGTAGTTGTACAATCATTGAGTTTTTGGATATACAGTTCTAATCGTGGCTTCGGCTAGTATTATTTAGGTTTACAGAGGTTTATTACTTCTGAATGGCTTTCGAGCAAGCCTTCATCAACTCGTTTTAGTATTTTCGGTAAGTTGGTTAAAATTTTAGTATTGACATTCAAGTAAATTGGCCTGGCTAAAACTAGCTTTAATTGTTTGAATATACTACTGCTGTTACTAATATTGTAGCATGTTCAAGAGCCAGTTTACACTACATTACTCATTTTAGCTTTTCATGAAAATGTTATAATTATTTTACAATAAGCCACTATTAACTCACAATCCAGTAAACTTTGAGATAGCATTATTAGTAGTTACAGCTAGCTTTACATATGGCATCAAGTAGATTTACCATTTGTTCATCAAAGTTATACCGCAGTTTTTTAAACAGCTAATTTTTTTTGAACTAATCTAATAACCTAATAAATGATGAGCAAGTTGAGTTTTAAGCTAGCTTTCTTGAGATTTAAGCTAGCTTGCCTACTACAAGAAGTAGTATCTTTGTTTGAATTAGAACTAGATTTAATCGTAGTTTATTCCCATTCATTACTAGTCAAAACGGCATTCAGCTTGTTTATTTAGCAATTAAAGCTAGTTGTAAACACTGATCAATCAGGTTTGTCAACATACGTAATTCAAATTAATTACTATTTTCTAAGCTACCTTAATCAATGATCAAATGCCTTCGATAACTACATTTATAGTACCACAAGCTAGCTTTTCCTAGTACAACTACCTGTTTTGTGAATTGGTAGGCGATATTGACAAATTTTTACGATGCATTTTTTAATCGACAGCATCGCAGTTTTGTTGCTATTTTGAGCTAGTTTTAACAATAGCGCCGAGTAGATTTATCGATTGTTAAATCTGTATTAAATAAATATCATTCTGCTGGCAAATTTAACTAATGTTTAAGTAAAAACCATAAACTAGCTTTGTTGCTATGGCAAGCTAGCTGTAGAATAATCAGTTTAGTCAATTTTTATAAATATTTTCGTTGCTTATTGAGACTCCTTAAAATATATTAAGCTTGCAATGTTTAATGCTAGCTTTAATTATAAGATTGACTAGCATTATTTTCTAAGCAAACCTATTAAACTGGAACATTAAGCTTGATGGGTTGCTATCTCGAGCTAGCTTTCCTTCTAAATAACCAGCAATTGGTTAACTTTTACTTCACTATAGAGCATTAGCAAATCGCATTATCTTAGTAATAGCCTTGTTTTAATATTACTTAAAGTTAGCTTTCATTGTATCTAAGTAGCCTTTTAGCAATCGCCAGCTAGCTGTAAGATATACAGTTTACTAAATTTCTGTAAATATTTTTGCAGTTTGATTAAGATTCCTTAGAACATAATTAAGCTTAATTTTAAATTTAATCATCGCATGCAGCAGATTTGTCAATTATTTAGTTAATTTAAGGCATTATTGTTTGACCATAGCTGATCAAGCAGAACATTAAGCTTACGTAGTTGATGTCTCAAGCTAAATTTTACTTATAAATAACCAGCAGTTTATTAGCGTTTACTCGACTATAGAGCATTTGAAACGGCAATATCGCAGCAATAATCGTGCTTACATATTACTTAAAGCTAGCTTTCACTAGACCGTACTAGCTTCGTTGCTATCGCAATCTAGCTGTAGAATATCCAATTTAGTCTATTTCTGTAAATATTTTCGCAGCTTATTGACACTCATTAGAACATACATAAGTTTGTTGCTTAATGCTATATTTAAGTATCACATCCAGCATATATGTCAACAATGTATAAAATTTACAGCCGTTATTTTCTAACCAAAGCTGATCAAGTAGAAATGAAACTGAAGTGGTTTGTACCTCAAGCTAGCTTTACTTATAAATAACCAGCCGTTTGCTACATTTTACTTGACTGTAGAGCATTTGCAATTGCAATATAATAGCAATAATATTGCCTTAATACTACTTAAAGCTAGCTTTCACTGGACGTAACTAGCTTTGCAGCCATCGCATGCTAGCTTTAGTAACAAGTACAGTCAATTTCTGCAAATATTTTCGTAGCTTATTGAGACTTCTTAGAACATATTTAAGTTCGCAACGTTGAAGTTGAATACTAGATTTAATTGTAGCATACAACAGATTTGCTAATTATATAGTTAATTTACAGCATTATTTTTTGTCCAAAGCTCATCAAGTGGAACATGAAGCTTAAGTCGTTAATATAGTACGCTAGCTTTACTTATAAACCAGCAGTTTGTTAACTTTTACTAGACTGTAGAGCATTTGCAAGCGCAATAACTTAATAATAATCTTGCTTTAATATTCTTAAAGGTAGCTCTCATGAGACTTAACTACAATTTAATAAACGCATGAAACAGTTATATGGAAATTACATTGTAACTTAATTATTTTTCTCTATTTCACCAAGCGATTGGTTGATTCCTCAAGCTACTCCTATTTATTACGACGACCAGTTAGTCACCTATATTGTTGATTGTTACCTTCTTGCGTTTGTATTTTGGTTGTTGATAATTTCATGTACTTCATGCTAGCTAGAATAGATTCATTGACTATTGGTGTTAAATATTAAAGAATTCATTATACATTTTTGAAATAACTTTCCTAAGGCTTAATTTAATTATTATTTGCAATAAACATTTCAAGCTAGCTTTAGGCAATTTAATAACTAGCTTCGAGCTAGCTTGACCTATTCATTCTATCTTTGCTTTCATTTTTGTTTTTAATTTAAATCCGCATCCTTAATACATTCGTATTCGCCAAGCTAAAGCTACTAAGCTAGCTTTATGGTAATCCCAGCTCCTTTTGAACAATTTTCCTAAATACAATAAATTCAGTGTCTCATTTAGCCACTAAATACTCTCTACTCCGCCCCTGCTCTTTACTAACCAAAATAAGTGATGCATGATGAAAGAGCTAACTACAAAAATTCACATGGTGCAATAATCACACCAATTATGAGAATTCCTTCCACGTCTAATATGAAACTCAAACATCTCGAAAATACGTTCATGTTTGCTCGATATATTTCCACATGGGTGTTTGCGTGTCGCTGCAAGACGCCGTTACTGTATTTTTCGTGGTTACCTACTGTTTCAATTTCAATAGGTGAAACTGTTTGAATAAACATTGCATGGTTTCTCTCCCGCTTCTGTGCGCTACAATAACTCACTTGGATAAACAAGATGAGACAACTATGTAAACAGAGATGGTTTATAATTGTGTCTATTTACTTATCAGTTTGGTTGTTAAATTCAGCAGCAAATGCAGATAGACATACCTTGCGTCTAGATAAAAATTATTATATGGCGGTAGAATGAAATTTTGAAAAGGCGGGAAGTTAAAATTTTGAAAAAGGCGGGAAGTTTAAATTTTGGAAAAGCCGGGAAATTTAATAATTGAGTTCATATAACAAAACTCTACCGGTAATCATGCAACCTATTTTCAATAGATTATTAGTAGCTACGGCGGCAAATTTAAATATTTGTACCTTTAAAAAATTTAAAAAATACTTGGTAACTTAAATTTAATAATATGTAATTTAAGAGCGTTTCGCAGTAAGAAGCAATTTAGCATATGTAAACTCAGGTATTAATTATTTATGAGAAAATAAGAATGAGGGATTTTAAATTATCGATTACTGCTCCGTTTATGAAATATCTTCTAATACAAAGTAAAAGCAAATATTTTTTCCCCTCTTTACAAGTGTAATATGATTTTGACTGTTTACATAAGCTAACTATCTAAAATTAGAAATATAATAGCTCATAATGCATTATGCATTATGGAAATTGGATTCCATAACGTAACATTTCAAGGTTAAATCTTACAGAACGCTGCAGGAACAAAAAAAACATTAGCTAAATTTTCTATAAAATTTCGTTTAAAGCAAAACTTTTATAAAGGACAAAACAAGCTTCTGTCACCGTCTCTGCTTATCGGGTTCTCTTTTAGGATGTCTTCTGCTTTAATTTCCTGTTCCCGTGTGTTGTTCGAGGCCGGGGAAAATCGATATTCACTCACTACTATTTCGAATCTTCTGAGATAAGATTAGTAGGAAGGCAGAGTCGTGATCGTTAAATATTAATACCTATATACAGGTGGACACACGATTTTCCCATGGTTTGTCATCATGTGGAAATTTAGCGAAAGTATATTGGATGATCAGATCAGCGACACACGTGTAGAATATGTTGAAGAAAATATGACACATAAGTGTCAAATTTCGATTTTTATATAATTAGTTAGCAAAACTAGAATAAACTGAATGATAATAGCAATTAAAATTATTTAATTTGGAGATTAGGTTAATGGAATTTGAAGTGTTGAACTTTATTCTGTATGAGTGTTCGACACTTTAATTTTAAAAAATCAGCCTGACATCATATATGTATATACATATACAGGGTGTTAATGAATACGTGATACAAAATAGACCAACTTATAATAAAAAACTCATATCCGGAAACGCACCGTTTTCAAACTGAAGGTAACGCAAGTTATCTACCGGAATGCTGTTTAATTGGGCCGTACCTTTTTCCACATCGTCCGATCGGCCCTATTTACTTGACCTTTTTGCAAGAAGTGTTGGAAGAAGTACCGTTAGGGATTCGTCAATAGATCTGGCTTCAACATAACGGTGCGCTAAAACACTTTTTGCTTGCCGTTTGAAACTACATCAACCAAGTATTCGGCTTGTAGAAGAAGATCTACTAGCACGTATTGTGACTGCAGCGCAAGAAGAAGAAAATATGCTTCTGAGTTGCAATCCTAGCATTGCAGTTGGTAATCCCCATTGTCAGCAGTTAATGAAGTGTTTGTTAGGTAGTTGTTTTTGTCTACTGTGAATATTACTTAAATGTAAGCCCAACAAATAAATATTTGCAGAAGTATACGTAGCTTCTATCGGCTCTCAATACGGGAAGGATTATAAAGCTTTGAACGAGAGGACCGGCAGGCCAGTGTTTCTTGGAATGTGAGGGATAAATTAGGGGTAGCAGAGTGTTAGGCATTGCCATCAATGGCAGTGTACAAAAGGCAGTGTTGTTGGTAGCTAGGCGTAAGCTTGCATATCTTTGGCGTAATAACTAATTAATAACGTTTGTGAACCTACCAACTGATTACGATGCGGTTGTCCTATAATCTGCGGCAAGGTGCGAATATACTGTTACCACTTATATGTTTATACATAAAGATATATCCGCTAATACAAGCAGTGGCCTCGTTGGCGGGGTTATGCTTTATATTCTATGAAGTTTTATATGTGTTTAGCCAAATAGTTACGAATTATCTACTTGTTATTATATGTAGTTTACAAGCGCTGGGTTCTTAATTGTTGTTATTCAGTAGAGTACACGGCACAAAATTTTGTATAAAATTTTGTTCAAAGTGTTTTTACAAAATTTTGCGCCGTGTCATACAGAAAATTTTTTTTCAAAATTGTTCAGAAACAACGTCAAATTGCTGCGCAAACGAGCACTTTCTAGTGTTCATTAATGATCACAGAGGACCAACACCTAAATGTTTTACCACGTGTACCACCTAAACTCTCTTAACGCTAACCATTCTACATAAACTTAAATAACATAACCAAAAAAAACCTTCCCGAAAACGCAAAAATAATACAAACCACGAAAATATTAACAATATTCGAGGTTATCTAAAAAAATTAAACAATTATTATTAAACCTTGATAGATTTCTACCTTATAGACAGTCACATGACTATTTTGACAGTTTTCTCACAGATGTCAACGTAATTTGCACCTATTTGCGCATGCTCACAGACTGAATTTCGTACAAAATTTTTTACAAATTTCTGTCCGTGTAATACATGTTTTGCAGAATTTTGTACAAAATTTTGAACATAACTTTGAACAAAACTTTATATAAAATTCTGTGGCGTGTTATACAGGCCTAATAAGTATACATTTTAACACACAGTCATTACTATTTCATAGATTTTACTAAAATTATTTAATGGAAACGTTCCTGTAATTTTTTCCATAACTGCTTTTCAATGACGAAAATTCATAACATTAAGTCGCTTCCTTGCCGATGTTTACACCAATTGACTCGCATTATGCAATTACAAGTTCCTCTACTAAAATAGAATCAAATGGAGGAAGTCATGCAACGGAATTGTTGACAAAGATCAATTATTTCCAACTGTGGAGCGGTTGTTGCCTCGTTCGACGTACACAATATTTGAACTATGTTGCAGAATCTGCCGTCTAATTGTATGACGTGGAGTGATAATTAGTGACATTACTTTGATAGCGGATAGCGCGTTTAACTGACGCAATATCTCACAAAAAATTTAGAACTTGGCCATAGTAGAGGAAATTAATTTTCTAATGAACTACGAACTTAAAATTAATACTGTTAATAACTGCCAAAACTACCTTCACAAATAAGCTTATTAATATAATATAATATAATATAGTAATTGCTAAATAGCATACGTTTTGTACTCAATGCTTATTTAGAGCGCATTTCAATGGCCACTTATTTTTAGATTTTAGTCAAATAGAGCTTTTCCGCGAGGAAATATTAAGTAAATATTAAAACCGCAAATTAGATAACATCCCATAACCTTGAAACATTGTTACAGTAACTAATAAATTAAAATTGCTATGGCTTATTCATGAAGGTCGCATGCAGTATTTATGATAAACCGTCAATGACGCGACTTTCTCCTTTCTCGTCTTAACGCGATTCGATTAAAATAGATATCGACAGAAGTCATATTAGACAGAGGACGAAAGAACGAAAAAGTGTATTGATCTAGAAATAATTTATCGATTAATATCGCGAAGGGCATAGCAATACATACTTTCCATTTCGAATTAATTTGAAATCTTGGAGTTATTTCGCGCGGATTTAAGTAGCCGTGAAAATAGCAGCGGTAGCAGGTGATGGCGACAAAATTATAATAACACCGGATTTGTTTTTAGCTGTATAAAAATAAGTATTTGGGAATTTATAAAATTTTCTTGGGTAGGACTTTATTCAAATTTATTAAACACGAAAGACTTTTCTGTGCAATTTAGAACATCGTTAATTTTGATATTCATCATCATCATCATCCCCAGCGTTCAAATATTTCATCTCTGGACGCACGCCTCCCCAAGTTGTCGCCATGTTATGCGATCTGCCGTCGCTCCCATCCATTGTGTTCCTGTGACCTTATTGATGTCATCTCTCCATCTGGTTCTCGGTCTTCCGCGAATGGAGGCCCAGGACAGGAACAAGGGTTCGCGGAAGACCGAGAATTTTGATATTATACAATGAAAAGTAACTACTTCTCGATGTAGTCCCACTGTCTAGCGATGCACTTGTGACATCGATCTGGAATCTTTATAATGTCTGCCTGGAAAAAGTCTTTGTGTTGCATGCCTATCCACTCTTGAACAGCTTCCAAAACGCCGTTATCTTACATCTTATATTTCGCGGATAAAAATCTTTTTAATGGGCCAAACAAATAAAAATCGAAAGGAGTAAGATGCAAAATGCGGAAGAATGTCCCACTGAAGTGTGTTTATGGTTTGATTTGTTCCTGCAGCTGTATGACGACTAGAATTGTCTTAGGGGAACTTTGTCTTCTCTTTCGTTTATTCCTGATCATCTGCTTAACTTTATCGAGTAAAAATGTAGAATAATAGTCTGGACTAAATGTACGACGTTCTGTAAAGAAATCAACACAGAGCATCCCTTGAGAATGCCAAATAAATTTTGACATCACTTTACCAGCTGACAACCAAGTTTTTACGGTTGGCTTTGGTGATGTGATATGACACCCACTACGTGTTTACATGATTTAACTCGGGAGTGAAATAATGTACTCAGGCTTCACAGTTGAGTCCAAAATCCATCTTCTCCTCTCTCACACTGCTGCAGTAAAGATGAAGCGATTTGCAAACGATTCAATTGGTGTTCTTCAGTCAACAAGCGCGGAATCCACCCAGCACTTACTTCGAAACTAATTTGCAATTTGTGAGAAATTTGAAAAACTGTTACCCGTCTGTCTTACTTAATAAAGGCATTCACTTTTTCATTATATTCACGATTGACTGAAGTTGCAGTTCGTTGTACATAAGGCTCATTTTTTGTACGGGTTTTTCCGTCTCTAAACAATTTCAAACCGACTTTTAGAAAGACAATCGCAGTAATGTGCTCGCAGTTTTGTAAGAATTTCAGTCGAATTTGCCCCTTCATTCGTAAGAAAATTGATTATTATACATTGGTCCATTTTACAATAAATAGAACGTTCCGATATCGTAACAGTAACTATCAAAATAATATTATAGTGAAATAATAACCGTGGATATATAACAAGAGTCAAGGCCAACCATTCAATATTTAAATGTTTGGAAAACATACGCTTACAAAGTTCTTAAAATCCATTAAGATATTATATAAAGTTTTCAAAAATATATTACACTAGCTGTTGAATTCTCCCATCAGCTTCTGCTCAGCAATTGTTTACTAACTGACAATAATTAATGTATTATATCTGACCCCCCCCCCTTTTTCCTCCCACTGGTTTTACCAACTACAGTATTCTCCCACCACTCTATCAGCAGTTTTTCTTATTTAAAAGTGTTTTGCTCATTTATGTCTTTTTTCA
>JABXWE010033587.1:0-10555 GCA_014611495.1 Limonius californicus
ATTATGTCATGTGAGATGTCAAAACGTAGGAAAAATGATCAGCTATGTAATTGTGTACTTAGTTTTAACTTTTGAATTTCCATAAGAATATTATTTATATAATTAATATTGTAATTTAGAATTGTCATTAATGTACTTTTTTGTGATTGGTCAGTTTTAAAATAGTTGAGAATTTAGATGAATTACTATTGGTTTAAATTTAAAACAAAATGCTAAGAGATTGAAAAATTTTGTAAACAAGAACAGACGTGAAAAATTAGGTTTAAAAAAATTGTATTTTAAAAGTGTTGGGAATAAAGAATTAATTACCATTATAAATAAAAGGTGCTTCATTGTGTTCTACGAGGAAGATATTGTGCTTCAGATCCTAATCTTTGCTCGTATATGGAGTTATAAAATAAGAACTGTGGCAAATTTCATTTGGGCCCTCTTTCTGCTGGTAAAGTACACAAAAGGATCTTCGAGTGGTGAATCTTCGTAATTTGATGTACTTTATGAGGTTATGTAACAACACTATAAGCAAAAACAAAGCATATTAACCTTTACTAAGATTTGTGCAATTCGTTTCTGAACATTCACTTACTTGTGCGACATTTTATGTATCTTCGGGAACCTCTACTTAACAAAAATAAATAAAGTGAGTCATCAACTAACAAGAAACAACCGTTAACCTGACTCCTGAGGCTGACGCAACAAGTAAAAAGGGAACTGTCTGCAATTTGGGAGCTGCGTGGGATACCTACGCGCATCGCAGGGTTGGATCGAGAAGAATTGTTTTCAGGTAATTCTTATAAGAAAGCTATTTTTTTTTTGTTTAATAATAAAGAAAGTACATGTATATAATTTATGTAAAATCTGCATCAGTACAAATTTTATTGAGCATAGTTAATTTCTTATTTTGATATCTTTATTTAGAATTTGAATCATATAAATACCTGTTGTTTGTCTTTTTATGTCTCTGTATTTAGAAGTATATGCAGTACCCTGAGATATTAATCTACTATGGTTCATGAACAAGGTAGGTATTCATGAAGATAATTCTTGTTGTAATTTGGAGCTAGCAACATTTTATGTTATACCGGGTGAGATTAAATGTCTATGGTGTTTATTAAAAGTAAAATTTTGTTTAAGATTTATATTTTTGTATAAACAGGGAAAAATCCTTTATTTGACTTATAAAAAAATTATTATTACTGCGAAAGCTTTATTCACCATTGTAATTTTATGGCATCTTCAACGACTGGGGCTTTATAGCAATTTATTGGTGCATGAACGTGGGTCAAATAATTAAAACTACTCTGGTGTAATATAGCAATATATATATATATATATACACTCTTTAAATTAAAAGCACTACTGTAATTTAAAAGTATTATGAGACTATGTATATATGTTAAAAGTTTATTTCTTTACACATTTCTTCGGGCGGTTACGGTATGACACCGCTTTAACAAATTCGTGTCTTGTTATATATCCTTTTTTTTTAATAATAAGTTTATTAGCAATCAAAATTTACATTCTATGGGCTAATCTGATGACTTAATACATGATTACATATATAAAATTATACATACAATCAATCAATTGGCATGTTGAGGATTGCGCCCAGTGGCGGTGCCTCTGTTTCCTTATTTGAGGTCTATGGGCCAGGAACGTTTCAGTCTTCTATTTCCATCATTGGTTGAGAGTGGTTCCAACAAGGGATTTATTGTGTGATTGCAGTCTTTCATAATGTTTGCTACTTCTCTCGTGAATGGCATCTTGTATGTACGGTACTTTGAGATCAGTATGAATAGTGAGGTTAGATACGTACCACGGTGCATCAACAATCATTCTGAGAATTTTTGCTTGGCATCGTTGGATGATAGCTGTATTGGAGTTACTGGCGTTACTGGCGCAGCCCCAAAGCTCGATTCCGTAAGTCCATATGGGTTTGATTATTGTTTTATAGATTAACACCTTATTTTCGAGCGAAAGCTTTGATTTTCTGCCTATTAACCGATTTAGTTGTTTTATTTTTAAATCTATTTGTTTACGTTTTTTAGTTATATGTCCTTTCCAGTTTAATTTTTTATCCAGATTTAAGCTAAGGTATTTGACTTCCTCGACTTGAGGTATGACTTCATTATTAATTTGTAGAGTTGGGATGCCGTCTCTTCTAAGCGTAAATGTTATGTGTTTGGATTTTTGTCCATTTACCTTAATTCGGCATTTTTGTAGCCATGTTTGGAGTGCTAGCAGATGATTTTGTACGTAGGTTGCGGCGACTACTGGATTTTCGTCCTTAGCAAGGATAATTGTGTCGTCTGCAAACGTGCCTATGGTTGTGTTTTCATCTATTGGTAAGTCAGCCGTATATAGTGTATACAGTAGTGGTCCTATAACACTACCCTGCGGGACACCTGCATTTATAGGATTTAAACTAGACGTTTCACTATTGCATTTACATTGGAATTGCCGATTAGTTAAATATGATTTTAGTAGATTAAAGTAGGCTGGTGGCAGGACACTTTTGATTTTTACCAACAGACCAGGGTGCCAGACCTTATCGAAGACAATTTTCTAATAAACACGACCGATGCTAAGGAAGTTTACTGAATTTTACATTTACCAGAAATTCAACCAGAGCTTTTTCAATTCTTTAGAAAATTTCCAATTGATTTCAGTAAAGAAAATTGGAAATCTTAAAATCATAGTCGCCAACGGCATAATGAATCTGTCACTTGAATGACTTTTGAATCTGTCTATTGTCTTACGAGTCATGGCTCAACATGATTTTTCCGAATTGGATTTATTACGAATTTTTGCTAAAATAATGAGAAATACAACTGAAAATTAACCAATTCGGATATCATTAGACGAGGAAAAAATCTTCTTTCGATGGGTGTCATTATAAACCCTCTAAGTTAAAATGGGGAGCAGCAATCTGCGAAAAACCTTTTTCCCATGTTAATTGCTTATGTTCGGTTTAGGAATATTCACCCGGTATATGTTTCTACTAAATAATCGCATAATGCACTTAGGCGTTGATCTGCAGGTTGATCCTGTGCCATATCGATGGCAAAACAATCCCCTACTTCTTGCGGTTCTAAAAATGCCAAGCCAAACAAATGCGTGATCCATTTTCCTATTTCGGTATCAAAATTATTATATTCAGAACTTAATCCAAGCTGCTGAATTTTGCGAGACCAGGTCTGCCCCAAGTGGAAACGACATCCAGAAATTTTTGCGGATGGCCAAACATACGAAATTGCTTTGTGTATGGCCATTTCAAAATCTACAACGATGTTGGTTGGAGCAAACGTAAACCCTAATTTTGTACATAAATCACATACTTTTTTAAATGCAGTAGCATATGCGCTAGTATTTTTATTTTGTAAGAGGCAAAATACCAAGGGAATATATGTACCATTGCGAATTCCATGAATTGTAAACAGTTGATTAAAAAATTTTGTACAAAAATCAAAAGTACCATCTACGTAAATAACTTCCATTCCCGATAAACACTCCAAATTTGTAGCGCAAGAAAAAATAACTAAATTATTCATGCTATCATTTTCCAATAAAAAGTTCTCTCCGCGATTTGTTTTAAGTTCAATTGCGTTCAAAACTTCATGCACGTCTGTTAGAGATTTGGGTAGCGGTGGTTGTGTTTGTCTTCTTGCACAAAACATATTTCTGCGAACATGGCCAACATCTTTAGAAGTTAAATCGGCTTCATTTTCAATGGAACGTAATTCGGTTCTTATAATTTTCATGGGTTTCTCAGAAATTTCTTCGACGGCCTTTCTTTTACACGAGTTACTTACGATCTGAAAATTATAATATATCTTTTAAAAATGTCGTAATGTAGCATTCTGAAGTAATAAAAGGTACATTTACATCTTTGTTTTAAATTATCCTATTTTTCAATGAACGATTTATTTAAAATAAAAATAATCATATTTGTTGTGATTTTACAAGAAGCTGAATACATACATAATTTAAAAACAATTAGAAAAAAATAAATGTACACTATTAAATTACCATTGGGCAAAATAAAGAGAAATATATACTAACTTGTCGATTGAATGTTGAATCGAATTCATGATTATGAATTTCTTCTTTGTGCCTCAAAATGTCACTTCCACAGGTATACAATTTTGCGCGGCAGCTTTTTTGGCAGCATCTCCAAGTTTTCTCGCCACTTTTAGATAGGTGTTCGCAATAAAACTTAAAATTATTTAAAATTAACAGTTTCTTGCCCCTCTGGCTAAACATAGAAGTTACATGATCCGCTTCCATTTTTATTAATTATTATAAGTACACCACTTTCAAGGATAACTAACTGATTTCACTGTTTTTTGCACTTCAGATTCTATGAAGGAACTAAAGGAACCCTTCAAAATATTTCTTTATATAGCTATACACCCCTAATTACCCAAATTACCTCAAAGTTATCGCTGGGGATAATAAATTGTAGTAAACAAGAAAGTAACTTAGTGCCTATTTGAAATAGAACTTTCATAAGTCACCACAAAGCTGAAGATGTAATTAGGCAGGTACATGCTTTAATTCTAAGATGCGGGAGATAAGCGATAAGGGCGGTAATCTGCCGTCTGGCAGTTCAGCGGTATACCCGTCGGGGAGTTCACACCATACCTTTTGCAAAAAGGGTTGACCGTCTCGCAGTTGACAAACACCGGTTTAGGTCGACTTTCCAAGAAATCGGCCTTGCAAGAAAAGTAAACTAGTCGAACGGATGTAGGAAAATAGCACTTATATACAATTTATAAATAACCGAAAATGGTCGGTACTTCCCCTAATTGACTGTTTCAAAAGCTGACGCAATTTGCACTATGCTACGTAGTTTTACTTAAATTTTTGTAACTAGTAAATCTCATTTAAACTGATGCTGTACCTACATTTATAGCCCTCTGTTCTCTAAATTATGCCACATACATCCATTTCCATTACTGTACCAACGGTGGATGAAATATGTGCCATAATTATTAAGTAAGGATTGATTGTATTATTGTGCGGACATGAATAGTTAGCTAGTATTTGGCAGTTACTTACCTTCAAACGTTTCTACTAGCTGGGAGAAACCCCAGCATGTTAACAAGTCAGATGCACTTGCACTTACTGTTACTACATCCATTTTCACCAATTTCACCTCACTGCGCACAAGTAGTCAGTTGACGTGATTCACTATGAATGCCCTTATTATATTTTGATCGCGGATGATCAGTATCTAAATGCTACAAAGTTGTGGCATTCTTTGCTTTAATACTACAATTGTAGAATTTTTTGATATTTACCTTTCGTCTCGGTACATATTGTGTAGAATGAAATATTTTGCTACAGCTTGAATAAAATTTTCATACAAATGTTTTCAAAATTACTACAACAGGCGTACTAGAAAAAAATGGTTAACATTACTACACCCGACTTCAAAATTGTGTACGAATTAAGTAACCGTGTGTGTTATTGTAGTAACTGTTGCTACGTTTTTCGTATTACAAAATTATAGTGATATTTTCTGAACCATTTTTTCCATGTGTGGCGTGTTACTTTTGGTTTTAAATATTCTCAAATTGGTATTTGTTAAAGAAACGTATTCTTCCATCCACTGTTTCGCATCACTCTCATTTAATAAATTTGCCCTACATTCATTTACATTTCGCACTCGAACTGTAATTGGTTTTAAATTCGAATCTGACCAATGGCATTGCGCTGGGTGCCAAATAAATGTAGGTAATGTCTAAATCTCAACCGGGGGCAATGGAGGTGCCTCAAGTCCTCAAATCCCCCTGATTCGAAGTTTTATGATGTTTGGAATATACTGAATTGCACGGCGACGAAGATGGCCTTCAATCAGTTGAAAAGATAATTTCCGTAAAAATTGTCGTCTTCGAAAGTTCCACATGGAGTTGTTTGTTGAATATACGACGAAAGTGTTAATTCCAGCAACATTCGGCAACGAATAAAATACTACCATGGGCCATCTTCGAGTGTTTCTTGAAACATCATAAGCCGCACACAACTTATCAGCGCAGTCGACGCCCCCTTTGGTCTGGTTATAATCCACAATTATTTCCGGCTTATTTTTGTTTTCATCTATTTCGTCGTCATAATGAACACCTGACACAAATAAAACATTCTTATACTTCTTCGGAATGTAAGAGACCAGTGTAGCATTTTTCTAGAAAGCAAACATGCTAGATAGTGGAGGACGATTTGAAGATCGAGCAAATTCTGGGGGCAGCTCTCTTTTGTTTTTCCTTATAGTACCCAGAAGAGTCAAGTTAAAATTTAGCTTAAGATTTTCAAGGAGTTCCATACTAGTAAACCAATTATCAACCGTAACATTCCTGCCAGTTCCTCTTATCGGTTCACAAAGTCTTTGAACGACATCTTTTGGCGAATTACTCACTGCGAAGGGGCCCTCAGGTTGTCGGCCAACATAAACTTCCAAATTGGTCGTATAAAATGTTTTGGAATCAACCATTGCAAATACCTTTATGCCATATTTCGCGGGTTTGTTGGGTATATATTGACGGAAACTTCACCTGCCGCGAA
The DNA here is from genome assembly GCA_014611495.1 of Limonius californicus. NCBI lineage: Eukaryota > Metazoa > Arthropoda > Insecta > Coleoptera > Elateridae > Limonius > Limonius californicus. Next base: position 6,562 of record JABXWE010033587.1, read on the forward strand.
ACGCTTCGAGTTTTTCGTCAATAGTTAGGTATTCCAACGGAGAGTATGCAGTTTCTTCGGCTAAGTGCGGCCCCTTGCCTATTTACTTTAGTGTATATACTAATCTACTAATATTTAAAATATGTGGGGAACGCAACACCCAACGCGATCCCATCGCCCAATTCGAAATGACCACAACGTCCAAAGTTAGGACAGCGACTGAACGCCCAACGTGACCACATCGTCCAATTCCAAACTCTCTACAATGCCCACAACGCCCAAAGTTAAGACAGGGACAGAACGCCCAACGTGGCGACATCACCCAAACTGAACTTACCGTTGTAGAATCATCGTCCAACTACAAAAGTAGATACAGGTTATATTATTAAAATCTGTATGTCATTTTGCATGTACAGAGTCATCACATGAAAATGATAAATTTTTATCAAAAAAATAATCGACCATCGCATTACAGAGATATAGCTATCAACTTTGTTGTTTTTTATGGAACAACTTATATATTATTGTATATTCTGATTCTTAATTTTTTCTTGCTTTCATCTACATAAACATATAAGCTATACCTGCATATGTAATGCGAAGCTCGATTGTTACCTATTTTGAATCTAACATTGTCATGTGATGACCGTGTTCGTACAATGTGTCCTGAAAAGTTCTTAACCATAAGGAACTTTATTAAAGAAAATCACTTTGTTTGATACCTTGGTTGGTTATAATTAGATCTTTTTTCGCATTTTTCCCAGGCTGCGTTAACGGTCTTCTACATTGTACATTGTACGTACAGGGTCATCACATAACAATGTTAGATTCAAAATAGGTAACAATCGAGCTTCGCATTATAGATATAGGTGTAGCTTATATGTTTACGTAGATTAAAGCAAGAAAAGTTAAGAATCAGAATACACAATAATAAAAAAGCTGCTTCATAAAAAACAACAAAGTTGATAGCTATATCTCTGTAATGCAATGGTCGATTATTATTTTGATAAAAATAGTGAATCCCTCGTTAACAATTAGTGCATAAAGCATCTGTTAATATTCCGATATCTTCAAAGACAACAATGTGTTACCCTGAGGTGGGGGTTTGCGGATGCGAACTCGGTCCATCCTCGAAATAAACAAACAACAGACACGCAAGATAATTATATGAAAATATTTAATCACACACATAAAATGGTAGAAACAAATATACATAGATTTCAAAATAGAGATTGCAGAGCAAATATAATAATACAAACAACAAATATGCACAACTAAATACACAAGAAAAACACATATAAAATATAATCTAAACCTAGTACTATAAACAACTAACACACTTAACCCATTAGATCCCATAACTTTTTTTGTTGGGATATTTTGACGAAATTTACTAAGGGGGCTAAGTATGGCTCTAGGAATATGAAAAAAATGGTAAAAAATTTATATTTTTGGCAAATTTTCCAAAATTGGGCTGGGCACTAATGAGAGGTGATATGTACTAACACATTCATGTTACTGAAGATACCGTTCTTGTGTTTTTGGTGCCAATATAGGAAACAATGAGGAAGGAAAAGATAACAAAATAAATACCTACTACACCTGTTTTAAACAAACACATATATTTAAAATTTCAACTTTTATAACAAAAGTTTTTACATTTTTGTATGAAATAGGGAAAAGCAGTCAACACATAATCCAACTTTGCATTTACTACACATTGTTCGGGTATGTGATTTGCATTTAATTCCTGCACACCTTTTGCGGCTCTTCTCCGGGGTATGCACGACGTAATGATCTAGGTGATCGACACGAATATCGTCTAAAACTCTCGAAGAAGATATGTATCTCCCAGAAGGTCCAGGGTTTCTTCTTGCAACTGCATATCGAGTGAGATAGGTCTGTGCAATGCTCCTTCGGAATTGGAGTTGTGATATTTTATTTGTTTTTTTTATAGAGGATCCAACAGTTTTAGATTACTGCGTCGATATTCCATGAAAACAAAGGCCACCACCATTTTTTATTCCTTATACCGATCCTGTAAGCATTGATGTTCTGATCCATTAAATCTGTTCCCCCTATGTGTCTGTTATACTTGTAAATCAAACGGGGCATCTGTACCGAAACATTTTTCTGTTCAGGTGAGTACCGTTGCACTGGTACTGTTGGTTTTACTCCAAACAGAGTGGAACCAACAGTAACAACACCATTATCTTTCCATTGAGCGAAAAGTATCCCGTCGTTTCTTTCTCTCCTCTCTCCTCCGTTTTCTCCTTGAAACTTTGATTTGCTGGGAAACTTTATTTTTTGGAAAGAACAAAGAGGTTCTGGTACCGTTTTCGTTTGAGTATTACTGTTCTTGGATTTTTTTACCTTCTGTGTTTTTGTTCTTTCTTTACCTTCTGTTTTAGGCATCCTATTTTCTCTGAATGTCCCTGTTGCAGAATATCCTTTTTCTCTTAAAAAACAGAATAAGCTTGGAGAACAAAACAAATTATCCAGAAAAATATTGTAAGAGAGAAATTCTACATTGTCAGGAAGTTCATGTAGTAGTGTCAGTAGTGGAGCAGATGCTTTTCCAAAAAGATTAGCATGGATTGGTTCTATTTTTTGGGTTTTACCTTGATACAACTCGCAGTTAATGAGGTATCCATCAGATGAATTTATGCACCACATTTTAAAACCAAATCTTATTGGTTTACCCTTTATGAATTGCTTCATCGGGTGTCTACCGAAGTACTTAACCATACTTTCGTCGTAATTCAAGTCAGCCGTAGGAACAAAATGTTTTAGACATCTTTCTTTTATCAAATTCATAAATTTTCGTAATTTCCATCTTTTGTCATTTTGGTCAAAATCGGTATTGTTATCAGCACAGTGTAAATACTTCAGGATAGTTTGAAATCTGTTTCGTCTCATGGCATTGCTGACTAATTCATTATGCATATCTGGTTTTTGATCCCAGTAGTGGCGGTTTGCTGGAACAATATTGTATCCACTCAGAATTAGTATTCCCACAAAACATTTTAATTCCTCTGTTGTGACTGGCTGACACCCACCATCATTTTTTAGTCTCATGTATTTGTTCGTTTCGTCTCTCAAATGTTCCCATACCTATTTTCATTTTCAAAAACATCTACAGGTGAATCACTAAACTTTGAATAATCACCTGTAGGAATTTGTTTTCTTTTAACATTTGGTGTATCTTCATCGAGAAAATCTCCTGCAATCCACTCTGCGACAAAACCCTGACCCTTTAACTCTAGCCTTTTCTTCGCCCAATCATTGTTTTCGATTCTCTCTGCATTAGGTTGTGGTAAATTAGATTGAATTGATGTTGATGGTTCCATTTCATGCACTGGTGCTATAAAAGTGGCATACAAATCCTCCACTTCTCCAACTCTTTGGCTGCCAATTATTATTTCAGCTGGAGCTAATAGCTGCTTTCCTGATAAGTGACGAATGTCACAAATGTCATCTTCATTTCCCGATTCTTCGTCTGTCTGAACTTTTGGATCTGGTGGTTCGATAAATATATTCATATATCATGTCGTCATCCGATGGAAGAGTAGCAAGTGCTTCCATTGCATCTAGCAAAGAAAATCCTGGCCTGAAATAAAAAAGAGTTATTTATGATAAAGCAAACACAATACAACCACTCACCCATTAGTTCCCAGTGATGTCATTTGGCACGCCCTAGATAAATGAGCTTTTTTGAGAAGCAGAAAAGAACTCTGTTAGTTCAAAATATTATTCATATGAAGCTACATATATCTATATTGCAATATAGCAAATATTATAATTTAAAATAATATTTATAAATACTTTCGCTAATATATTTCGCAACTGATCGATATCGACAAAGTCGTCCATATTTGTAAGGCGTTTATGACTGTTACACTTGGAATTGTAAATACAACTAAAGAAAGCACTTGTTCGAATAACCTTTTAGTTAATGTAAACAGCGCCAACTAAGCAGATATGTGAATAGGTTCTGAGACAAGGACGGCAGTTT
>JABXWE010033589.1:0-10961 GCA_014611495.1 Limonius californicus
AAAAAAGGTGCCCCCCCATATAGCCTCTTTATTTGTTAGTTTTGTTTTAACCTTAGTGAACGCTATACATGTATTATTAAATGGAATGTTTCTTGTGCAATTTAATGAGAACACTAACAAAATCATTAGAATGCAGAAAACCCACCCACACGTGGGGCTCTTTTTATAAAACACACTGTACATGATTGGTTATAAATTTTATTCAATTACCTTGATAAATAGAAACAAAAGAGAGTACAACACTTCCACTGACACTAAAATTACCAAACGCATGCACAAAAAATGGTTTTACCTTTTGTTGTGGATGACGGTGGTTGATTCCACGGCATTCTTTGTTTGAGCTTGTCCAGCAAGGCTTGAGTAGACTCAGCCGCGGTATTATCTACCTTTCCTTCTATCTCCGAGGGCTCGGGCTCGAAACCAGTAATGGCGGTGGTGCTTTCATGTTTGATGACTTTCGGGTATATTATCAACTTGGGGTGGAACAGATCGGCCTGCACAAGTGACTTACCCCGAGCAGATTCTATAACCCAATCGGGGGTAATAATCTCGACCTTGGAAGCCCCCAAGCTCAATGCTTTGGTATACTTAGACGAATTTGTACTTGTTGTAATCAGATGAGTGCAAGCACTGTTAAAATTTAATTGCACGGCCCCGCCGTTGTAGGTTATGATGCTCCATAAAGCATTTCGGTCCGTTGTAATTTTAGAAAAGCAGAAGACTAAGCCGGAGAAGAGCTTCTTATTGTCGTATGCGTACGGTTTGGTGTTTACAAGCTTCTTCAGTTTAACACACATGAGCACCCATTTTGGGGTAACAGCCGGGATTTCGTACAGGTCGTTTGCGTCCGACACGTCGGTCTCTTCGGCATCGTGTCCGCATATCATGTGGGTAACATAGTCGGTGAAGTAGTTCATGCGCTCTGCGCCCCCACATTTCAGCAACTCCACGACCTGCAAATTAATTTGCGGGCTATTTGAGCTCGCTCGCCTAATAGTTCTCTTACCTTGTCCAGAACCTCCCCGCTCACGAAGAATTTAATATTTTTAAAAATTTGGTCGGAAACTTGCAAGTTTTTTATGTCCTCACTTAGCTCCGACATTATCTTGGCTAGTTTTCTGGCATTTTTAGGTTTATCGGTTTTAAATTATTATTTACATACAACCGGACTATCAAGTTGGCATGTTAGTATTCAGTTTGACAGCATTTGACGTTTGGATTTGGTTGGCACCACGGTCGGGAAGAACTCCCCAGAATAAACCGAACGTAAATCTTTTCATTTCAAAATCAGAAGTTTAATAAATTTCATGCTTATAGTAAAATAACTGTTGGGTCAAAAAAGGTGAATTATACAACGTTGCAAGCTAAATATCTTTATATTTACTTAGAAGTTTGACAAGGTTTGGGTTGAACGTCTGATTGATACCAACATAAAATAATTGTCGTGTCTAGCGTCCCCTAAAACGGTATCCGTGTACGACATAGTGATAAGAGCATGTCGAAACTATTTTCATCATGGATAATAGTACAGTACAATCAAATAAACCACGAAGTCATTAACTAGGATAAGCTATCCCAGATTAAATTCCTTTACCAATATTCTCTTGCATTTACTTGTATGCATGAAAGATATTACTTGACTTGACACATATGTATTTCAACTGTGAAAAAAATGCTACTGTATACATTCGTTTTCTAACGTGCCCACTTCATGATACAAGTATGTATATACAAAGTGATTTTTTAAAAAGTCAATTGCAGTAGCCTAGGGATTGTCCCGTCTATATTAAGCTTTAGAATCTGACAATATATCGAACACTTGCTGTGAAAGAAATCTTGACGAAAAACCTGCAATTTACTTCCCTTAATAAATTACAAATCAGTTGCATACTTGTTCATTTTCACATTTTGTTGGGCCAAAATTTTTAACTACCTGAACTGTCACACAGTTTGACATACAGGTAAATGTCATTCAAAGATCATAACAGCTGACTGCAGACGGAATAGCTTTTTTTCTAGGCTTGCTGCAATTGACTTTTTAAAAAATCACTTTGTAGTTTTCTAATAAATACTTCATAATTTACAAATTTCATCACAATTACATCATTTACATCCTTCCCTTAGAAAAAGCAACAGTTAATAAATGTGCAACCACGAAAAGTATTATAAAATATAACTAACATAAAAATATACATATACCTAGTGATTCCGTTTATTGTAAACTATTCAATTATTTCAGTTTTAATTATTAAAGTTAAAAATATACTTATAATTAATTTTACAATATATAATTGTTTCAATTCTTAAAAGTTTAGTGTAAAGAAAATATGTATTACTGGATTGTTAGCCATTTTGCGGATGAAACGGGAAAAATAATTATGCCACTTTGCCCTTTCCGCGATAGCGGTATCTGTTATATCTACAAAAATGAGTAAAACTACAGAAGAGTAGCGTAGTCTTTTTATTTTTATAGGAAAAAGAGGCATCCTTGGGACAATTTTTAAAATTATTAATTTTAAAAGAGTAACTGCTAATATTTACCATCTAAAAAATCACTGAGCGTGTACTAAATAAACCTTAATATAGAATGCTTTATTTTAATACGAAAATATATGTAAACGTAAAAAAATAACTAAAATTTATCAAATATTATTCCAAACTACCCTCTGACAGGGAGACTGAGACTACCAAGAGTAAGGCACTTACGGCACTTACATAATGTGGGATATACTTGTGGGTACATTAAATTTTAACAAATATAATATATTTATAAATATATCAAGGTGAAACTATAAGTATTTGCAATGCTTTCTGGTGTTTCCTCCCTTCGAAGATTCTTTTAGTTTCGTAACTATCTTTGACAATTGTAAACCATGTAGTGGAACTTCTCTTCTCTGTTCTACGGGTTAGGCCAAGGGCGTATTGAGGGGGGGGGGCAACTAGGCACCCTTCCAAGGTGGAAAAAATTTAAAATAAAACAACAAATTTCTGAAAAATTGACTAATAGGTTGCTTGTTGGTATGTCAACATTTTGAAAGAAACTAATTACGAAATAGAGACCCCCGCGCCATCTGTTAAAAGTCATAAAAACTGCAACCTGTACGTGTATTATATATGTACAGGTTGTAGTTCTTACAACTTCTCACAGCTGGATGAATAGTTACCTCGTGGCAACAAGGACCTTTCTAGAATAATCTCGTTTCATTTCACGATGCATGAGCAACGAGAATATTCCAGAAGCTATTTACCTCGTACATGAGCGATTTTGGCAAAGAAGGGGGTGTACAGACGATTTTGATGAAAAAGTACAATAAAGCCTTGTATTTCCATTGGTCCTCCCACAAGCTAAACTTTGATGTAAACGATTTAGACGTTATCCCAGAAATTCAAAACTGCGTTGGAACTATCAAGGAGATAATCATATTTTTTCTCGAGTCCGATTTACGACGCAAGCTTATTGTGAGCATTCTTAAATTGTATGAGACTAGATGGTCAGAGAAGTGCAAGAGCATCCCTGTTTTTAAGGATCACTTCATCGATATTGTTGAAGCATTAGTCATTAGCCGAAGAGCAACAAGCAGCAACAAGAAAAAATGCATATCAAATTCATGCAGCAGGGTGCAGACCGAATTATTTTTTCCAGCCCAAGATGCATGGAAACCAAACTCCACCCCCTGTGTATGATGTTGCCACTTCCTAATATTTACGTTGATGCCCAGGGGTCTCAAAAATGTCGACCGCTAGATGGCTGCAACATCGCTAAGGTATTATTTTCACATTTTATGAGGATATGAAGGCCTGAGAATAAAATTTGAAAATTAAATTAAATTTCATCTTAACTCCTAGGTCTACTTGTATCGTTTATTAAACAAATATTACTGAACCACCAAGTAGTCGTTGCTAAACTGAAATTACTGATATAATTAGGTACGAGATGAAAAATTCACCAATTCGTTTTATAAAACGGTATACGATTTTTACAATATAAATTGCACAATAAAAATAATTAGTGATACTGCAACGTTGCCGATCTTGGTATAATAGGCTATGTGGTGTTTCGTAGGATGTGTTTATGTATTTCCAGCTTCGTAATCTATAATACGTAATTGGGCTTGGTAAATAAAACGCTGTCGAGGTTAAAATATTTATTGATTTACGGTCAAAACTACAATTTCCTACTCAGAGCATCTATCAAAACAACTACGTAACACAAAAATTTAGCTAAGTCAACATAGTTCAGGAATATCACAGGCACCACGCTTTCATATCTATCCGTGCGCTTATAATGAACCAAAGTAAAAAAGGAAGCCGAATAAGCAATACAGTGCCGGACATAAATTACTATCATCGCCACCCAGCAGGGGTTTTAAGCCTGTCTAACGGGGTACGTAAGCAATTTATTATCTCTTGGCAAGAGCACCGCGCACTGTAATGTTTACATCAACCCCCGTTCCCCTTAGCGCATTATTTATACACATGATTAGATATTTATACAATTTCTTATTCAGAGCATCTGTTATCAAACCAACTACGTAACACAAACATCTATATAAGTCAATATACTTCAGAAATATCACAGCCACCACGCTTTCATATCTACCCGTGTGCTTATAATGAACCAAAGTAAAAAAGGAAGCCGAATAAGCAATACAGTGCCGGACATAAATTACTATCATCGCCACCCAGCAGGGGTTTTAAGCCTGTCTAACGGGGTACGTAAGCAATTTATTATCTCTTGGCAAGAGAACCGCGCACTGTAATGTTTACATCAACTCCCGTTCCCTTTAGCGCATTAGTTCTACACATGATTAGATATTTATACAATTTCTTATTCAGAGCATCTGTTATCAAACCAACTACGTAACACAAACATCTATATAAGTCACTACACTTCAGAAATATCACGGCCACCACGCTTTCATATCTATCCGTGTGCTTATAATGAACCAAAGTAAAAAAGGAAGCCGAATAAGCAATACAGTGCCGGACATAAATTACTATCATCGCCACCCAGCAGGGGTTTTAAGCCTGTCTAACGGGGTACGTAAGCAATTTATTATCTCTTGGCAAAAGCACCGCGCACTGTAATGTTTACATCAACCCCCGTTCCCTTTAGCACATTATTTATACACATGATTAGATATTTATACAATTTCTTACTCAGAGCATCTGTTATCAAAACAACTACGTAACACAAACATCTAGATAAGTCAATAAACTTCAGAAATATCACAGCCACCACGCTTTCATATCTATCCGTGTGCTTATAATGAACCCAAGTAAAAGGAAGCCGAATATGCAATACAGTGTCGGACATAAATTACTATCATCGCCACCCAGCAGGGGGTTTAAGCCTGTCTAAAGGGGTACGTAAGCAATTTATTATCTCTTGGCAAGAGCACCGCGCACTGTAATGTTTACATCAACCCCCGTTCCTTTTAGCGCATTATTTATACACATGATTAGATATTTATACAATTTCTTACTCAGAGCATCTGTTATCAAAACAACTACGTAACACAGTCATCTAGCTAAGTCAATATAATTCAGGAATATTATAACTACCAGGCTTTCATATCTATCCAATTTGTTTATAATGAAGCAAAGTAATAGAATGAAATGAAACAAATCGTAATAATATATGCTGCACCTTCAATACCTACGAACACCAACAACCTGCAAACACAAAATCATATAGGTTAAGGTAGGTATATATGAGAATGTACAAGCAGTTTCTGAATCTTTTAACATGTTATAACTTCTTTATCAATAGTAGAGATTTCTGGAAATTTCTAGTTTCGTTTCAAATACGACTATGGACGCTACAAAATAAAGCATGTATACCTGATGTACCTATATTTTGAACACCGCCTACTCGCTGTGCATACGGTCATATAACATTTGCTTTGAAACCTTTAAATTTTTATAATTTTGAAATCAGCAATAAAAATTTTGCATGTTAGTGTTCTTAAATTAATGTTTTCGAACAAAAATAGTTTTTATATAACATAATTAATTATGTTTTTTTAAAGTGGCCATGAATTACCAACAATTTGTATACAGTGTGGAACAGCCAAATGGAATAAATTCAGTATCTCAATTATTGTGCATATTTTAAAAAACCCCGAGACACGTCAATTTTAGATTATGAAATGACATCGTGCAACGTAAAAATGTCATCTCTAATTTCAACCCCCTCCGAGTGACAGTTGCAACCCCCAAATTTTTAAATTGGAGGTAGGGTCTTGTGATACCTGATTTGAAAGGTATTTTCATTCTCTATTCAAAAATGCTATGGTTATAAAATTTATTGCAAAAATTAACAGCAAAAAAATAAATTTATCTGATTGACGAAATTCGCTACAACAGACTAAAAACCTAATAACTAATAGCGTTTCGTTCTTGTGTTATTTATAGTTTTTAATTAAGGTGTTATAGGTGTCGAGATTTATTTCGAAATACAGATCGCTCAAAATGAAACACTGCGTCTACAGTATACACATTTATTATCTACTACACTTACAACAATTAATCCTAGATGCTCGCCCGTCTTCAGTCCTTAACTAAACTAAACAGTAAAACTATATACACCGAAAAACAATAAATACTCCGAAACTTATTCCCGCGCCACGACACGCCACCCACGCATCCCTTACTCAACCTTTTCTGCCCGCGTTCCCGGCCTTTTTCTGTTTATGGATGAAATTTGATACATGGATGGTCACTCGGCCACTCCTGACATTAATGCGTCCACGCATTTTCCGAGAAACAAGCACTCATAAACACTCGAACTTTTTCAATCGGCCTGGAGGATGTGTTCGTCTTCTTCTCCTTGGTGGGGTCGTAGCATTCTTCTCATCATCTCCACTATCGTCGCTGATATTTCCATATGCATCAGCTTCATTTTCGCTGTCGGATCCTTCCGTTTTAAAACATTTTAATTGCGAAACGTGCGTCGTGGTAGCGTAGAGACGCCCGCTCTCGTCATTCCGTAACTACGAGATACGGTATGTATCCCCCGGAAGTACCTCAGTCACCACCAAAGGTCCTCTGTATTTACGCTGTAATTTCGTTGGAGCACCCGTCTGTTCCGGCACTCTTCTCACGAACACTACCTCACCTACGTCGTATTTCGTAGCATCGAAATGTCGCTTGTCATGCCTACTCTTCCATTTCTGCTGTTCTACGAGAATTCCACTCCGAATATTCTCTTGAATAGTTCCTGGGCCTCGCCATTCAACATCTTCGCCGCTTCCCAAGAGTCGCAAGGCTTCATCGGCAAATCGCGATACTTCGGACTATATCATTTCCGTAGTTTCCTTAACAGAAACGTTTAGATCCGTTTCCAATTCCTTAATGTGGTTATCCCATAGTCCCGGACCTTTGTCATTAATGGTTGCCTGGATCGTGGGTAACACCGTATGATTTAATTTGTTCATTTGCTACGTACTACAAAACTATTAGGTACAATTTATTCTAAAATACTATATTAAAACTACTGACAAAAATATAAACAGGTATATCGCCATTACTGGGTTTTATTCTTGGGAACACCGCCATCTGCCAGCTATGCACTATCTATCTTCGCTTTCAACTGTCTTTCTATGCACTGTTGGCTAATTCAATCTTAAGTGTCCTTTTATAAATTCTCTTTTGAACCCATAATCGATGACCTGGATATTACTTAATTTCCCTTATCAAGCGTTTTACTTATTTCACATTGCCTAATTTAATATTCTAATATGCTTTGATTTTGCTAAGTTAAATGACATCACTGCTTGCAACATAAATGTGTATGCAATTGCAATCGAATTACAACAGCTATGAAGCAATAATAATTTAATTTAGAATTTTGGATATTGGGTTCGTAACAACATGTCACATGATGAAACTTGTTCGAAATACCTTTGGTAACAAAAAATTTTTTAAATATAAAGATGAATTTATTAAATGAGAGTTTGTCGAACGTCTTTTTTATTTGCAAAGTGAAAAAGGACTTCGACTGGCAAATAAGTTGACAAAAAATCGTACATTTTGACAATCAAAGGATGAATGTAAAAATTGCATGTCAGACATTGTCTGCAAGTGTGTCAAAATCCTTGTTATTTTTAAAAGATTCAAATTATGATTTGTTTAAAAACGCACAAACTACTTCAAAAATATTGAAAATTTTTTTTGTTTGTAGTGAAATTTTGGATTTAGCTTATTTGAACGATTCTGAACAACTTTTATTAACAAAATTTTGTTGTAAAAAAATCCCTAATACGACTTCTTCAATTTTGCTGTTTATTTTAAATCGTAGTAGGCTAGCATTTCACCGTGAAGGGAAAGTAACATACCCTTAAATTACAGTTTAGTGAGAGGTAAAATCAGAAAAAAGAAATTTTTTGAATCGATTATATATAAACAAAATACTGGGGTGGTGCAGTCTACAGTGAGACACACTATATATATGAATATACATAAAAAAGAAAGAACGGACCACGGTACGTCACTGTCTCTGATTTAATTTTATAAAGCAGAATCTAAACTAACTGCCTAGGGAAAACAATAATGCGTAGATCGAATAAATTAGGAAGTGTTTATTCACTTCAAAAAAAAAACCAAAATCATTACCACCGAATTTCCGACTAGTATTCACGGTATCACAAGGCCTCGTATACGCAATAACTAGCTTAATTACCCAAAATATAATGGTATATACGCTCGGACAATTCCAAACTTACGCAAAATTCCCCCTTTTTAGTGAACTCTAAATCAGAAATTTAGTCTCGTAATCTGCAGACCATTTAACAAGTTCTCGGTGTACATAACGTTATTAAAATATGAAACAGAATTCTCCAATTAAACTATTGAACTTAATTAAAAATAGTCGAGTAGTTATTATATTTCAACAGAATAATGCCTACGCAAATAAACCGAGTTGTAATTATTCGTCCTCTGCTGGTTCTCTGAGTTCTAGAAAATTTCGTGGAATTATCAACCCAATGTATGAAAGTACAGTTGGTTAACAGACCTTGAACGTAGGATGTCCTCGTCTCACACCTGACACGCAACGAACTCGCTCTGTACACTCGCTAATCAATCCATGTAGCTCCGATAAAGATTTCCCTGTACTGGAGTTATCGGTCTTGCGAATTTTTCTACGTCGTTTTTAAATTCGAATCATTTTCCGGATGGTTCCAATCTTCCGGCAGCCGTTTGATGCCTAAATAAATTTAACTGTCTTAGAAAAGAAAAAAGTGGAATAAGGACCTTCCTAGGCTTACCAAACGATGTTAAATTGGCAGAAGAAAAACTCTCCAAGAGTGCACTATATTAGGATTTCTCCCGGGGAAAATTTACTATCACTCTACCGTGTTTAAGTTTCCCCTAATCACTTGAAAATTCACAAATTGGAAGAATCTTCCGAGTCGTAACGACTTTAAATAAAATTCAAGTCTGCACTACTTGAGAATTGAATACGTTCTCCCTTAATCCAACTTCCGCAGTCTGAGAATCGAAAATTCACGATCGATGCGCAGAACACAATACGAGAACAAATTTTTGAATTCGAAAACCCGAAGTATGCCGTCCAAACCGCTGTAATGGGAATACACTTTTGATATACACTATGCGTCAGAAATCACACGTTACAACCCTTCTTTTCTTCCAACACTTCCAGTTTCTCGAAAAGTGCTGACTAAATTCTTAACCAAAGCATACAATTTTCGGTATGTAATAATTTCATTGGGATACCTCTCTCGGAATTCCACAAAACAAGAAGGAATCGAATGACAGAATTTTTGACAGCGATTGCTTGTGGTCACTGAATGGTGACGTCATGTCATAAAAGCAAAGGAACGAATTGGTTGCTGCAGCGGTTGGTGTTTGTTTACACACTTGCAACAATTTCAATTCAAATGTTGTTCTTATTATTAAAAATGTGTTTTTTGCCTAATAAGTTAAAATTGGCCATGTCGCATACGTTGTGGAGGAAATAGAGCAAACTCCAATTTAAACAATGCAATTTCTTTCTATATGGATTGAATTTCGTAATATCGAATTGAAACAAAATATTTGCTGCTTAATAATTTAATACAATTTTCAAGACTTTCGTGAAAATCTACGACCTTTCCATTCACAACATATCTGAGGGTTTTCATTTCTCTTGCACGGTGTAGTAAGACTGCAAAATTTGCGCTAGCAATAGCATTATAGAATGCATTTTCTTTGTTATAAGGGGCAATAATAAAATACAAATGTTTTGCAAACGTTTTTCAAACAATTGACATTTCAACAGGCACTGCAATATTTCTTTGAAAATTTTATGAGTAAACAGAAAGGACAAGTTCTGAAAGAGAGAGATACAGATAAACCAACTTCAGAACCAGCTCCCCACAGAACAATGCAGCTCCCAAAACTGGTCGGTGAAGTGACGGTCCAACTTTGCTATGTGCCGTCATTGATTTACGAACTAACGCGTGCGGTTACCATTTGGTAAGCCTTGATGTCAACCACGGTCTTTATACTACTACGGTTACCTTATAACCCTGCTTATAGGCGACACGATACAAGCGAGCAGGGGGAAAGCCTACGTCACTCGGCGACTTTGTGCAGCAGCCGGTCGTAGTATAGTGTGTACAGACTACTGTTGTAATCAAATTATTCCACGATATTTTCATGTAGCAGAAATTTTATAGGTAAAGTGGATTAGTCTATTAAAGTAGCTAAATGACGGGGTGTGGTACTGTTGCCACATGCAACAACAGTTTGGACGAAACCAGAAAAGATAGACAAAATGTGTCTTATCATAGTCTTCCAAAAAATGCAGAAATTAGAGCAATTTGAGTACAAAAATGCCACCGTGACGGTAAATGGAATCCTAGTAGGTGCCGTATTTGTTCAATACACTTTACAGAGGACGATTATGGTGGATAAAGTAGCAAGAATGCATATTGTTCCTGCCAAAAGAAAAATTT
>JABXWE010033597.1:0-13515 GCA_014611495.1 Limonius californicus
TTTACATATACAAATTTGACTGACTGACAAACATTGTTCGGTTGTTAAAAATCCGGCTTTCAATTTATACGCTGAAGTCTATTCTTAGAGGAAAATAAACAGAAAATAAATTAAAAATTAACCATTTCACACATTTTGTGCACAACTTGTGCAAAAAGTAGAAAATTACATGATTTTACAGGGCATTCAAATTATTGTAATATATTTTAACAGTTGTTTAAATTGTAAAATGATTTGTTTCTGGAACTCGAAGTAAACAAACAACATCTAAGAATATTGTTTATTTTTTCGTCGTTATGTATGAAAAACAGCAGTCTTTAAAACAAGCCATAAGAGATTCACTGAAACCTTTTTGTTCATACTCTCAAGTGCCAGAAATTTGGCCCGTTTGGATATAATTTGTAAATATGTAAGGAAAACTTTGAATTAGAATATTGAATTTGTTGTGCACATATTTCAAAAGTATTGTGTGTTTGTAGCAATTAAGGGCATCTGAATACAATTTAGCTGAATATTTATCACACTCTCTTAATTGGACAATACGTTGCTTATAAATTAAGTTTACAACTAAAGCAACTTAAGCGTTTAAGGGCCATCTTAGGTTTATTTCCTGAAAGGGGCTAATATTAATGTTAAGTAAAATACATTCAAAGTATGAAACAGTTGGCATTAGATACAATATTTTCTAATAAGCAAAATATTACTCAAAATTACACACAGGCAGGCAGCTGCATGAAATCAGTTACTCTAATTTTTAGAAATGATTGGTAACAAACTATTTTTTAAAAGAAGTGTAATTGTAGTGCGTTAGTACTTTTTAATTCACATAGGTACATATTTAGACAGCCAAAAATAACCTTAATCACCCACAAGAACTGGCCAATGCTCAAAGATGAATTTTTAACAGGTAAAAGGCTGGCAGCTAAATGGATTAAGAAAATACTCAGTTTATATACTTCGAACTTAAAAGAAGACCAAAGTTGGAGGCTTTATACAAAATTGTTACAGCTGAAATACAATAGAAATAGATTACAAGATGCGTATGTACGTACATGATAACAAAAAAAATAGGAATGATATGGAAACACAACAAGACTTAGAAACATTTTATACGATATATAGGGTGATTCTAAACATTTGCGCAAAACTATAACCACGTAAATCTGAGGTTATTTAACCACTAAATCACCTAATACATTTTTAAATCGGAGATTCGAGACTTTAATTTTTTTACATCAATTCACTAAAATGTAGGTAACTGTTTTGTTTCTTCTTCGATTTTGATAAATTCCGTTATTTTGGAAAGCTAACCATCAAAGTTTAAAAACAGTTTTAGTACAGTTACTGTACAATTGAAGGTGAAAAGGGTATGAAAGCTCACCTAGTAATAAAAAATATGGTTAAAAAATTTTGTAAATTAGTGAATATCTTCAAAATCGTTATTCTCTTTTCAACACTTTGTTACTTTACCTTTATATATTATTTTCGAAGAAGTTCTCAAGACCATTTTTTTTGTAAATCAGAATACTAGTCTGCAACT
This sequence comes from Limonius californicus, assembly GCA_014611495.1. NCBI lineage: Eukaryota > Metazoa > Arthropoda > Insecta > Coleoptera > Elateridae > Limonius > Limonius californicus. The sequence continues at coordinate 1,541 of JABXWE010033597.1, forward strand.
GCAAAAAAACTTAACTTAATGATCTTGTTTTCAAAATGTAGCAAATTCGTACAAAAATGTACTGGAAATTAAGCTTGGGCTGTTAGATTTCTAAAACAATAAAGTTTATCATAATCAGTCAAGGAAAAAAAGTTATTTACATTTTAGATGATTGATGTAAAAAACTTTGACGCCCAAGACCACAGTAACGGAGTTGAATAAAAAAAATTACTAGATGATTTAGTGGTTATAGTTTCTTCCTGTATATACAACAGCTGTACAAACCAACAAAGAATTGTTGGTTCGATTTAAATGTCATCACCATATTCATACTTTTCCTTTATTGCTTCTGTCAAATATGAACTAATTTATCGGATATTGTTTAAGAAGATGTTAGTCCTATTCACAGTTATTCTGCAAGTGTAATTACAAATGTAATGTTTTAATGAGAAGACTTAAGAGGAGTTAAAAGATTACTGAATACTACCCAGTTGTTCTCGGTGATTGTAACATTACATGATTACAAACGTGAAAACACCTTCCGATATTTCCATGTTTAATTTTAAAGTATTACATATGTAATGTATGGGCAAATATATGGTCATTTAATAAATACTTTTATGTGTGAATTGTTGGTTCGTTACGTTTCGTAGTTAATTTACTTCTTCTTCTTTGATCAGAATTTCTGTGGACATAATTGTCCTCTTTGTGTTTTCATATTTCTATTTTTCTTGCAGTTCTGGCCCGTTGTTTTCCTGCTATCATTCTCTCATATTTTGGGCGTTTCTCTTTTCAATCCGCAGCGGCCTTCAATTTATATTTCTGTTCGTTAATGTATCATTCGCTCTTATTATGTGGCCGGTTCAACTCTCTTCTTGTGTGGCTATTTTTTCTACTAAATCTCTTACTCCCGTTCTCTCTCATGTCCATTACTTGCGCTTGGTCTCGCCGTGTTACTTCTATCATTCTTTTTTCCATAGCTCTTCGCGTTGTTGTCAGCTTTCTAATGATTTTGATTGTTAATATCATAATTTTGATTTCATAGATTAACACAGGTAGGACATATGACTTGAATATTTTTGCGTCTAAATGGTTTAGAAATGATGTGTCTTCAAGAGCGAAAGACAGTTTACCCTTTATTAGATGCAATAGTGAGGAAAATCACTAAAAACACAGCAAATAGATTAAGGACCCTAGAGATGGATTTTTATAGAAGATCAGCGAGAGTATCTAAACGCGATAGAATTAGAAAGGAAACAATTAGAGAAAGAATGAAAGTAAAAAAGGACATAATAGAAGAGATTCAGAAGCAGCAACTAACCTGGTATGGACACGTGCAAAGATTGGTCGACACATGCCTCCCGAAGAAAGCCATGAACTGGATTCCCCCGTGCAGAAGAAATAAAGGAAAATTTCGACGAAGTTGTATAAAAGGGGTACATGAAGCATTAGAAGCAAGAAATATAGATCCTGAACTGTGGAGGGATCGTGACAGAAGGAAGAACGCATTGGGAACCAGAAGACGGCATAGATGATAAAACTAGTTAAGAAGAAGAGCATGCAATAGTGAATACTGAATGTGTTATTTTAGTATTTGGTTCTTTGTACTATTACAAACATTTAGAAACAAGAAATTTTATTCAGCTTACACATATTTTAAGAATGTTTTACAAACACGTCGATAGGTAGTTAACCGAATCAGATACACAGTAGACGATAGCTTTTAAACGATTAACTAACCGAAATAATTAACAACTTTGCTTTGAAGCTAAACTAAGCCAGACCTATTTGGTTTCTGCTGTTGACATTAACTTGGAGGTTGGTTTCAAACACAACCTGATTAGTTTTCAAAAACGCGACCTTTTTTACTTTCTATGTCTATGAAATCCATTGATGATTGACTAGGTTATAGTAAGTAAAACACACAGAAATGAAAAAACAAATAAATTGACTTCGTTTGATGTATAGATTGTTTTTGTTAAAGGCGTTAGAATCGTAACAAGGTATTAGACCTACTTTGATAAAAGCCTTTTTTTGTTTTTAAAGAATCGTGGAGTTGCCAAAGGCAACTCCAAGGTTCCCATCTCACCCAGCTTACTCCGTCTCAGCACATTTCGTGCTATTCACGGCTCTAACATGCCCCACCCTTGAAAAACCCCATGCTCCAGACACCACCAACACGCTGGGAAAGTGCACTGCTCAGGATTCGAACCTGAGCGACTTTGGTAGATAACTCGGAAGCTAAGCGCTGCGGCCACTATTCTACCGCGGTCCCCGATAAAAGTCTAAAAAAAAGTAAAACTGCGTCTACTTTGAATTACGGCGATGGTCAGTTTACAGAATTTACTTATATCTAATGCTACATTCTACTGCTTAAAGGAATTACAGATTAACCATCGCTGGAAATTACATATGCCCGTTGGTCTACTGCGAATCCGGATTAACAAATTTGAGGAAGTGTATGGGGACGGGGACTTTAGACTCAAGGTGGGCTTTGTAGTGAATCGATTTTTCGTTACAGGGGTTAAAGTTGTACGTGTGCGTACAATAAATTTTATCAGCCATTACCTTTGTGTTATAGTGTACTAAAAAAATAAATGTGGGGCAAGAGTAATAAAGTAGATCACCTCGCGCCGCAGTTGATAAAACCGCAATAACATGTTTATCGATTACCTCGTAATTTCGCCAGAAAACACGGACTTCATTTCGTCCGATTGCAATTTTCCGTTTTGTTTTTAGAGGGGAAATTGTGAATTGACTTGCTCGTGTGCACTTTGTTTAAAGCTCGGGTGCAGATTTCCGCGCGAACAAATTTCCTACTCCACTTCAACTTTCTTAATTTCGGCGTCTTTTTCAAGGAACTCTTGGAGGAATTCTTGAGCTAGACAATTCCTCCACAAATTCAAATTATCGTAAATACAAATTGTTTCCCGGAGAATGAATATTCATTTCCGTTTTTAGGGTGCGATAAAACAAAAATCATTATTCAACGGTTCCACCGATAGAAACGGCAATAATTTTGCGAGGCGACGTGTAGGTGGTCCCATAAATTAAATACAGCCGAGGGTCTTGTCGTGTTACCGAGCGGGTCATGTTTTCGGGCGACCCTTGACGGTTGGCGCCTCAAATCAGGATCACATGTTGGGAAGAAGAAGAATTATAAGCTTCGTTTCGTATGAAAATTGGGTAATACATCTCTATTCCTACTTTAAATGACTACACGAGGAAAACAGACGCCCTTATCGCGGCTTGTTCGCGACCGTTTTGATAAAAATGTTATTCGCAACGTTGCACAGACTAGTTTATCCGCATAATCCCGGTTTTTGTTTGATAAGTCGGGCCAACGAATAAACGGGTCACAGTGTCCATGCCTCCCGAGTCTGATCCTGCAGGATAACGTCAGAACACAATGCAGATCAATTACTTTCTGATCTACCGATTACAACTAATCTTGGCAGTCAGGCCTTTCCGACACACGCGTTTCCAGCCGTCCGACCCGTGTCACAACCAGCCGTTTTTATTGCTAACACAGCTGATTAAATTTAGAACTTTCTTGATACAGTTCAACTTTATAATTAATTGGAATTTAATACAATTTACTCAAACGCGACTCCACTACGTTATATTTTAGTAGTTTGTTGCGCCTCGCCTATGCTCGAAACGCTTCACAAAATTATAAACACTACGGAAAATTACAACTATGGTAGAAATTAAACCGCGAAATATAAAACACGACCTATACTCATAAAATTTCATTTCGGCAGTTGTTAATGTCCTGTGTGTTCTCTCTTAATTAAATTCAACACCTAAGCTAATGCCTACAGACGTGTGTAATTTTGTTTTCATATTGTTAACCATCGATTCCAAACTGGAATATTAGTTTGTCTCACAACTTCTCAATATTATTCAATTGTATCCAACAATAGGACGCTTTGTTCGCACAACAGTGGCCAAACCATTTGAGTAAATTCTGAATTTCTGACAGCAGGAAGTGCTGCAGAATCTAAAGATCGTCTAATTTTAGAAAAAAACGTTACAAACTATAAATTCCTTGATTTAGAGAGAACGCTCGCAATCAACAAACATGAACAGTAACAAAGAAAAACGTTATGCTACTGCCTTTGGCATAGAAACTACCTTGAGAGCAATAAAAACCCAAGTTAAAGACACGTTTGAATTTTAAAGTCTTGTCTTAGATTAATCTGTAATTATAAAGATGTAATCATTAAGACCTTAAGAGATCGGCAGGAAATTGGATGCAAACAGCACAAAACAGAATAAAATGGAAAGCCATGAGGGTCGCTTATGTTCAACAGTGGACACGATTGGCTGCGTGATGATGATGATGATGATGAAACATTATAAATATTTTCAACTGTCATACATCAATAATAATTGACAGTTTACATTTAATATTTTATTAGGTTATTTATTTCATTAATTAATTACAGCAAAAGTAATTACAATTACATAATATTACAATACTGTGAATTTGAAGATGTTAACAATGAAACAAAATGTTCATATTAGAATCTTATTTTCATAATGGTACAAAGAATGAAAATTATGAATGACAATATTCATTTCCAACTTGTTTCAACATTATAAGAATTTCTATCGAACTGCCAAAATTATTGTGAATAATTTTAGAGAAAGTGGAAGCGTTGGAAGAAAACGAGGATCCGGATGACCTGTGAAAAGAACTGCAGAAGTTATTGATAATATTAAGGAAGTCATGGAAGCACTCCTTCTAAGTCGATCAGAAAACCGAGCCAAGAAACTGATTTGCCACATGGAACTTGCAAACAATTTAAAAAAATTTGAGCGGTTTTACATACAAAATGCAAATGGTTCATTACCTTTTACCGCATAATTTCCAACCTAGAACAGATTATTATCACGGATTCTTAAACATAAATAATAATGACATATTGGATCTCACTTGATTGAGCGATGAAGCCTGGTTTCATCTCAATGCGTTTAAAAGGCAAAATGCGAGAATACGGGCATCAGATTATCCGCATATCTTTGAGGAAACACCAGTACATCCACAATAGATCGGTTAATGGGTCGTTATTTCAAGAAGACGAATAGTTTACAAGCTTTTTGCAGAAAATACAACTGCAGATTATTATATTCAGAATACCTCTTTTTCAATTATTCGTAATGGTGAAATTAGAAATGGCTTATCGTGTCATACAATTTTTACAGAAATTTGATGATGATCGGTTAATTAGCAGAAATTTGTTTCCACCAAGGCCACCCGATTTTACAGTTCCAAACTTCTTTCTATTCCCTCTAAAAAAATATATTTTCAGAAATAGAAAAGATTTACAAAATGATATTACACAAAAGTTAGGTGAACTTGCCCATGATACTCTGCTAAACCAATTCCGAAATTGGCGTAAAATCCTATGCAGAAATCTTCTGAATAAACATCTGCGAAAACATGCAAACATCCATACAGGAATATTTTCCACAATTCAAGAATTTGCACTTACTTTTCTGTAGTATATGTTTTACCATAAATGTATATGCAAACATACACCACATTAACATTTTAAAAGTTTTGACATTCTGTTAACTTAATGTTTGGTAACTTTTACCATAATGCTCCTACACACGCATTTATAAATTTCCAAAAGTTTATTACAATGGTTTTTGGACATCTTCTCCGAAAGCGTATGGGACAACTCACACACGCTCTCATTACTCTAAATTCAAATCTTTGTTAAAAATTATACCTATGGTCTCCACCATAAGCAGATTAACAAATGTGTAAACCAATACTACTGCAAATACAAAAAAATTATGAATTCGTATTTACGAATTTCGTTTACAAGCGCAGATAATATGCAAACACCAATATTTGCCTTAAATCCATAATTTACACAAAATTTTAATTAGTATATGTTTTTTCACAAGTAGACATGCAAACATACACAGCCACATTTTACAGAGTTCCAAAATTGTGATTCATTCTTTATACTATTTATGAACTTATAGACGTGGGTAGAACATAAATTTAAATAATAATCACAGCTTACATTATAAGCAGAATGTTTTTGATATGTTTAGGGTTTCGTCCTGTTTTTCTCTTTTCTACTTCTCTTGGGATTCTGATGTCTACTTCTCTGGCCATCTTTTAGGAAGTTGACCTAGAGGACTTTTGGTTTGTGCTGTTTCGTGTTTAGTCCACGTCGTAACTCTAAGTCCATCCTGTCTATATGGCCCGTCAATTGTAGTATGTGACATTAACAATTATATTATGAATAAATAAAAAGCGATTTAAGCTTCTGGAATGATAGTAGGCACGTTGTAAATAAAGGACGGAACAAAAGTGGTAAGAAATTGAGCGCCTATACGTAAACCAAATTTGGGTAGGTATTAGCTGTACTGTCTTTGTAGCACATATTCCTATTAAAATGGGTAATTTTAATGAAGCTGGAATTACAGACGCAGTTTTGGTAAAATAAGTTTTCTGAATCCAGTTCTATCACGACATAGTCCGGGTAGCACCTAATTGTTCAATATTTTAATCTACAGTTTTTGTCATGCAATAAAATGTATAGCAGAGACATTGATTGAATGTAATTCTAAACGTTGGTGAACATGCTTGATTAGTTTAGGCTCACGTTTATTCCACGTAAAGGTAATTCATTAAACAGATAAAGCAGATGGAGTACTAGGTATATAAAAGTGTTTTGCATGATTTTTTAGGGATAACAGGAAAATTATTTAGTTAGCCCGTAGCACGCGGGTGATTGAGGATTTGTATGACGTGATGAAATTTTTAACTGTGGTTGTCGCTGTGGACTGTGTCCTGAAAAGCTCCAACATTGTTGTGTAAATTTTGAATTATTGTGATGGTATTGTTTTTACTCATATTTGTGTACTAACAATATGTTTCTGCTGTCATTTAAACATAACAACGTAGTTTTAATACACCGCTGTGTTTGGTTTTTATAATTGTTGAGTCTTTTTGAAAAGTTTTGTATTTTTCATCTTGTTTGTTTCTAAGTAATAAATGAATTACTGCGAGTGCGTACCATAATTTACGGCTTTGATATATAATTCAAAATCTTAGTACTTAAAAGCTAATATTTTCATGAGAATCTACAATCCGGAAAACGTGTAGGTGGGTGTAATTAATACTTAAACAGCTTGGGGGATGAAATGGAAGTCTATGTATCCAATAAGTTCATTTAACTGCTGCTTAAGAGAAAGGTTTTCTTCATACAGATGGTTGGAACGTATAATTTTCTAAAAATTTAAATTTTTATTCTGTTGGTACAAGAGTTCAGTTACCTTTTCAAAGTCAGCTATTCAAAAACAATTTACGAAAACTATTTTTCAATGCAACAAATACTGAATCTCATTAGCTGTAATGTCGGCTACATTTAAAAGATGTTAAAAAGCATTTACTGCATGCAAACATTTACATTTTTGAACTAATAAAATGTAAATATAGTCTACTCCTAGTTCATCGTTGAGTAGCAACGTTTACCATACTAATAGGTAAATGAAGAGACCATAAAGTGAAATGAATTAAGAAGATCTAGCAAGCATGGGATTTTTGTAAAAGTTGAGTCACGTATAGATTCTGCACAGAACGGCAATTTAAGAGCATTTTATATGTTTATTTATATTGCTTGTAAAATGGAGCTATATTTACAAGACAGAATCGTCTGTGTCAAGTTTTATTGGCTAAATGCAATCACACATTTATCAGTATGCAAGAGCAGCAGTAACATATACGTTTAATGGCCGTTTTATGGTAGAAACCGTATAATTAGCCAGCAAGATCCCCCGATATCAATCCTGCAGATTACTAGTTTCGGGGCGACATTTTAGGGCTATATCCTGCAATATTCACAGTTTTGTAAAAGCATTCGTTGTACCATTCTAAAGACCATTTTAGCAAATGCGGTATACACTTTACCACATTGGTTATACAGAAAAACTCCTCTACCACTTGCTTTAAATGACCACTCCAATAATCGACCATGTTTTCCAAGAATCTAAAATTTGTAAGGTATTATTAATGCATTAGGACACCCACAAAAAGACCCTCATTGACGCGACCAGGACCGGTAATATAAGCTTAAAACTACCATTTGCAGTGTTGAGAAATTCTTTCTTATTTTCTTATCTGACCACTTCTGCATATTTTCTAAGTATGTAATAGCATCTGCTGAGAGATATTTATGATCTGTTTCATACAATGACGGATTTTTGACCATTCAGGCGTTCTTAAATAGGAATTTTTTTAATTTTGGATCAGTTAGCATAAAGAATTAAGACGGAACGAGGTTATAAACAAGAATATTTGAATTTAGAAACTCGTCTAAATGTTATTACAGATACTGAAGAAATATTATTCTAGCAAAATTTAGTAGCCAAGTAAAGTGTAACAAAACACAGATTCAAGGGATTTAAAAAAACGCGAGTGAATTAATGAACATTTTGCTTAAGAATGCTTACAAAAATCTGAAAAGATGGTCATTCCACCCATCTAAGGATGTACATGAATTAATTTTTCGTGGTTTGGGGGTGCACGGTCTCGTGGATTACCTATTACTAGCCCTTTGCTACAAGGAAAAGCGAATCTAATACGAAAAATCACCGGTTACAAAAATCCCCGAATTAAATAACCCCCGGATAAAAATCCCCCGGACAAAAAAAAAACCCGGTTACAAAATGCGTTTCCATTTTTTATAAAGTGGTAATCACCAGGCTTTCAAGCTGCATAAAATTTTCACAGTTTCGGTGATCCATCCTAATCTTTTACTAGTAAACGCAAATTCATTTTCGTCAATTCTTGAATGGTTTATGGATTATAGCTCAGGTAAACATATATTTCCCAATGGAGATTGTTTCCGAGAATAGAAATTTATTACACCATGTAATTACCAAATGTAATAATAATATTTAAGTATAATTTTTAATTCTACTTTATTATTTTATTATAATTTTTGTTATGAGGTTAGTAATTACCAGAATTGTGAAAATTTTATGCAGCTTGAAAGGCTGGTGATTACCACTTTATAAAAATGCCAATACATTTTTTGACCGGGGGTTTTTTGTCCAGGGGAATTTTATCCGGGGGGGTTTCTGTCCGGTGGATTTTTATCCTGAGGATTTTTTGTCCGGGGGTTTTTATCCGGGGATTTTGTCTGGGGTTTTTTGTCCTGAAGTTTTTCGTCCTGTTCCCAGAAAAATCACATCATTTTGCCAAAATATCAAAAATTAAAAATTTCACTGCTAGTAACGGGCGACTTAAACCCAACCCAACAATTTGTGTTTAGAACAATTTTCGGTGAAAGTGCGATAGTAGACGAAAACTGTGTAGTGGAGTGCCTATCCATATTGCCCAGTATTATTGAAATGTATGATGTAAAATACAGTTTTAACGCGGGATTATTTTTTCGTGTTTCTCGATAAGACTTTAATTAAAAAAGATATCAGTTGTGTTGGTAGAAAAATGGCAAAGGAAAGGCTAACAATTTTGCCGTGTGCCAATGCTGCGGGTGAAATGGAACCACAGCTTGTGATTAACAAGTCTTTGCAACCTCGTTGCTTTAAAAAAATTGATATGTGGAGTTTTAGTGTGAAATGGTATGCTTATAAAAAAGCATGGGGAAATTTTTAAGGATTGGTTATAACAATTCAATGAAAAATCACAAAATACGAGGGCAATTTGAAATGTTCGCGGCCGGGCATACAGAAGGCGTTGCAAAGTCTAAAATTTTTGGTTCGTTGCAATGCTGGGGTCTATTTATGTATAACTGTCAAATGTCAAATCGATCTGCAAAGTAAATTATCGTCAACAGCGGGTTTAATAAACTAATCTGTGTATATTTTTAAAAATGGACAAAATTGAACATCGTGCCGTGATAAAGTTTCTTTTTAAGAATGGTTTAACTCCTACGGAAATTTTTAACGAGATGAAAAATGTGTTAGGTGGTACTGCACCTTCATTTACAACAGTAAAAGAATGGGCTGCAGAATTTAAACGTGGTCTTACAAGCTTAGAAGATAACCCCCGCAGCGGACGACCCAAAACTGCCACCACACCGGAAAGCATCAATAAAGTGCACGATATTGTTTTGAAGGACCGCCGATTAAAGGCGGCTGAAATTGCTACTGCTATGGACATTTCAAATGAACGTTCATTTCGTATTTTAACAGAAGAAATGGGGATGAGAAAACTGTCTGCAAGATGAGTGCCGCATTTTGTAACGACTGATCACAAACGCAAGAGAATGCAAATTTCTCAAGAGTGTTTAGAAAGTTTCACGAAGCATACGGCTGATTTTATTCGCAAATTTGTAACGACTGATAAAACTTGGGTCAACCACTTCACCCCCGAAACAAAACAGCAGTCAAAACTATGGAAGCACAGAGGTTTTCCACCTCCGAAAATGGCAAAGTCAATTCTATCGGCAGGAAAAGTTATGGCTTCCATTTTTTGGGATGATAAGGGCATACTACTAATTGACTATCTTTCCAAGGGTAAAACGATAACTGGAGAGTACTATACTAATCTTTTAGACCAACTGCATCAAAATATTCGTACCAAAAGACCGGGATTATCAAAGAAAAGAATCGTTCTTCATCATGATAATGCGCGTTCGAATACAAGTGACATTTCTATGGGAAAAATCGCTGAATTGAAGTAGGATTTGATGCCTCATGCGCCTTATTCTACGGATGTAGCTCCGTCCGACTTCCACCTCTTTCCGCAGCTGGGCTACAAGCGATTTTCGTCAGATAATGAGCTGAAAGCAACAGTAGACAGTTATTTTGAAGATCTCGAAGAATCTGACTTCCGGAATGGGATAGGCGTGCTAGAGAATCGCTGGACTAAGTGGATTGAAGTTCAGGGAGACTATATTGAGAAATAAAAATAATTTCAAACAGTAAAACACAGTCTTTCATTATCAGGCCGCGAACATTTCAAATTATCCTTGAATAAACGTACTGCTGTTTCCTGACAGCGCCGCGTGTCATCCCAAAAATTTAAATTTGACGAACGTTAAGTTGGTGTTCTATCCCGCTAACATGTCAAGCAAATTACAGCCCTTGGACAAAGGAATTATTCAGACTTTTAAACTTTATTATCGTCGACAAATTCTGTCATCCTTAGTAGCAAGAATGGATGAAGCCAATAATGTTTACGAGCTCGCCAAAAATCTCTTTCTGACGCAGTGCAATCGGTAACAGCTTGGTCCAATGTTCATTCACAAACAATCAAAGAGGCAAGTGGAATAGATACCAGCCAGATTACAAATGAAGAACTACAGAGTTACGATGTTGAAAAGGAATAAGAGGAACTGGGAAATCCGGCGAATGTGGAAATTGGAAGAAACGTTAACGAAGCAATTTCATCATTCGAGGATCTGGGAAAACGAAGCTACAAGCTGCAATGAGGGAAAAGGAAAGTGAGGATGCTGAAGACGATGACGATAATGGTGACACTGAAGACGAAGAGGTCTTGCAACCATCAATTCCTATTACAGCGTGTTTAAGTTCTTTAGTTGGACTAAACATTTTTGCTAAAGACTTAAGATCTAACTAATTAGTGAATATGTTATGTGAGGTAGAAACAATGTTTGAAGAAGAAATTGTGTCATAAAAATTAAAAATTGTAAGCAAACTGATATCCCATAACTTTTCATATAAGAGTTAAGAAAGCGTTTATGTGTATGCAATGTAGAATATCTTTATCTAATTTAAATTCTGTGGTAATATGTATATATATATATATATATATATACAGGGTGTTAATGAATTGCAGGGACAAACTTCTACGGCTTATAGTATACATGAAAACAAAAGTTTTTTGTTAATAAATGTATGGCCAAAAGTGTTTCGTTTCAGGGATAGAACTTGTCAAAGATTCTTTAAGAAGCGCCTAAATGTAGGCAACCGGCGCCGGTAGCTCCGATAGGTTGGCCATATGCCTTTCACACAGCTGTCCTGGGTTCGAATCC
>JABXWE010033598.1:0-10608 GCA_014611495.1 Limonius californicus
TTGAAAAAATTATCCTCAGTCGCTTACTAGTACATATCGATAATCTTAAGATACCAATTGTGTTTTCGAAAAGGCCATTCAACAAGCCATCAGCTCCAAAGAAGCATCGAATCATTTTCTCCGTCTTAAAGAAAAGAACATTTGCTGTTAAAATTAACTCAACGCTGTCGGAAATGAAAAACTTACGTGCCGGAGTCCTGCAGGGTGGCATATTGAACCCAGTTCTCTGCCAGACATTAGAGCAAGGGTAGCTACTTTTGCGGTAACACCGCTGTACTTACCCAAGCTAATAATCGTAATGAAGCAATTACAACACTCCAGCATGCAACTGACAAGCTCTAGTCTTGGTTTAAACATTGGAATATTACAATTAACCCCAATAAATGCCAAGCAAAAATCTACTCTGCGAAGATTCAATGATCCTCCCTCCATACAAATAGATTACCATGAAATACCCTGGAATCCCAAACATAGCGCTGTTAAGTACCTGGGAATATACCTCGATACACGTCTAAGTTGGAAATACCACATCAACCAAAAACTGACCCAATGCTACTACAGACTAAGGCAATTATATTCACTCATAAATCGTAAACCTATCCTCAGAATCGAATGCACAGTGCTGTTATACAAAACCTTGCTGCGACCGCTAGCATTGTATGCATCTCCGATGTACAGGGTTTGTCCGAAAAGTAATGTCAGTGAGTCGATAAAAAAAAAATTATTCATCACATCGGTACAACACATAAAAAGGTTTCAAAATAGGTTCTTCCTGCGTCGGTACATCTCTTCCAGAGAGATTTCCAGGCACCGAAGGCGTCACGGTAGGCCTCCTCCGGAATATCCTTCAGAGCCTTGGTGCAGCCTCTTGGACTTTGTCAACTGTCCCGAAATTATGTCCTTTCATGGTAGTTTTCAAGCGCGGAAACAAAAAGAAGTCTGGGGTAGCCACGTCAGGACTGTAGGGCAGCTGGGGAACCGTTGAGTCGGTCAGGAAGCGCGTCATGAGGAAGGCGGTGTGGGCTGGGACGTTGTTATGGTGAAGTATCTAATCGTCCGCGATGTAGGGCCGGATGCGATGAACTCTTGAACACTTCCACGTAGAATTTGGCGTTGACGGTTGTACCATGTGATACAAACTCATGGTGGACGAGCTCCCTGATGTCAAAGAACACAATGAGCATGGTCTTGACGTACGACTTGCTCATTCTGGCCTTCTTGGGGTGAGGTGACGCCGAGGTGTGCCACTCGACACTTTGCCTTTTTGTTTCGGGGTCGTATTCAAACACCCAAAACTCGTCACCTATGATGACATTGTCTAAAAAGTGGGGATTACTTTCACAAAAGTTCCAAAGTTCCTAGAACGTTTCAATTCGGCGCGATTTTTGGTCTTCCGTTAGCACGTTGGGCACCAACTTCGCGCACACTTTTCTCATGTGCAAATTGTTGGTCACAATCTCGTGGACGCTACTTTTTGGAATACTCAATGTCCGTGCCACTAAATGAACACTTAAACGACGGTCTAAGTTCAAAAGTTCTCTCACATGTGCCACATTTTCGTTGGTGGTGGTCGTTGATGGCTGTCCAGCGCGGGCTTCATCGCTGACCTCTTCACGGCCTTCTAAAATGGCCTTGTGTCACCGGTAGACTTGACGTTCCGACAAACAATCATCACCAAAGGCCGTCTTTATCATAGGAAAAGTTTCGACTGCGGATTTGCCAAGTTTCACACAAAACTTGATGCCAATCCTTTGTTCCAACGAGCGCTGCATTGCGGCTTGCACGGGGGGCGATAACGAGTTACACGGAAACGCCTTTCTTTACTCTCCGGATGGTCGTAGACAACTGAGCGACCGCGCTTTCGTAAGCTGACTTCCTCCTCCACCGATTCCAACAGCTCCGAGCGCGCTGCGGCCTATAGTCATCATCATCATCATCGTTGGCGCTACAACCCTGGGTGGGTCTTGGCCTCGTCAAGGATTCTCCGCCATCTGACTCTATCTTGGGCTTGATACTTCCAGTTGGTTACTCCAATGCTTCTCAGGTCTTTTTCTACTCCGTCTTTCCACCGCAGTTTTGGTCTACCTCTTCCTCGATTTCCAACAGGTTCTGCTCTTAGTGCTCGTTTTGTCGGTCTTTCGTCATTCATCCTCATCACATTCCCTGCCTATCTTAATCTTCCTATATTTATTGCCTTCACAATGTTGATGTCTTCATATATTTCGTACAGTTCGTAGTTGTATCTAATTCTCCACATTTGATTTTCTTGGAGAGGGCCAAATATTTTTCTTAGTATTCTTCTTTCAAAGACTCCCAGCCGGTTTTCATCTGCGTTGCTTAGGGTCCATGTTTCAGAGGCGTATGTTAGCACTGGTCTTATTAGTGTCTTATATATAATACATTTAAACCTTCGTGTTAAGTTTGGCGACCTCAGTTGTTTTTCGATTCCATAATAACATCTGTTAGCTATGAGTATTCTTCGTTTTATTTCTTCCTCCGTTTTCCTTTTATTATTTATTTGGGCACCTAGATATATAAACTCCCTTACTACCTCTATATTTCTGTCGCCTACCGTTAAATTTTGGCCTATTCTATTTCTTCTTCCTCCTCGGTTGCTTCCTACGATCATTGCTTTTGTGTTTTCCTCATTTATCTCTAGACCCATTCTTCGAGCTGCCCTTTCCAGATTGTTAAAAGCTTCTGTATTCGCCCGGTTTGTTCTTCCTATTATATTGATGTCATCTGCGTATGCCAAAATTTGAACTGATTTCGTGAATATTGACCCGGAAGTTTCGATTTTCGAGTCTCGTACTGCTTTTTCGAGTGCTATATTAAACAGCAGGCATGCGAGGGCGTCTCCTTGTCTCACTCCTGTTCGTGTTTTAAATTTTTTTGATATTTCATTTTGTATCTAGACTGAACATATCACTTGTTTAGACAAATCAGGCGACCTATCGTCGCTTCACAATAAAATCACTGACATTACTTTTCGGACAAACCCTGTAATTCCTCGGAAACCATTATTCAGAAAATACAACGCTTCCAAAATAAAGTGTTAAGAAGGGCTGTGAACGCACCCTGGTAAGCTCATAATTCTCAACTGCAGGAAGAGCTAGGTATCCTACCAGCTGATCAGTATATTAAAAAATGTGCGGAAAACTTTATTGTAAAATTAAGTGCATGCAGTGGCGCAGTTTATTATGAACTCTTTAAAACGAACATCCACACCAGACTCCAACGCAATCTACCACAAGACTTAGTGTTAACAAATCAACAAGACGATTAAACTCTTACCAATCAACATTTCCGCGACCATTCCTCTGTCGCACGATATTATAGCTGAGTTATTATTACGATTATTTTTATTCTACTTACCTATGCTATGTATAACAAATATTGTTTGTTAATCTGGCAATACATTAAAGATTAAAAAAATACATATATAAGAAGTTTCTTTCAAGAAGCAAATGCAAATATACGAATATACAGGGTGTTTAAGTATTAAAACAACTGTCTGTACACCGAAACATTATTTTATTAAATAAATATCTTATCTGTCTGTATTAATTTCGAAAGAAAACGTATACAATGTAGGTCGTATCCCACGGGTTCAACTACTACGTGTCAAATATAAATCACGACTTTAGAAAACTTTTTTCACTTCAGTCAAATGCTTTTTCATTTAAATTAAATTTTCATTTAAATTAAAACCATGTACATAATTTTATGTTGCTATTGTTATAAGACATTATTTTGGCATCAATATTCAACATAACACGCAGGACTGCTTTGATTACTGGGTTAAACTATTGCTAATCAGATACCTTTCGCAGAACAATCTATTTAAGATTTAGGAAATTGCGTTGACGTTCTTCCAAGAAGTCTAATAGATGGGAATCTAAAATGACTAGCGCTGTAGTTCATCGTAGATCATTTCTCACATACGCAAATCAATTAGCTACTGCATTTTTTAAGGCGTTTGAACAATAGCCCTGTCTTTCTCTAGTTCTTTGGCATGCAGTCATTTTTTTTTGGCACAAAAATCAGACAAAACGTCACACATAAGTTTCAATGGTTACAACTTTCATTTATCTTTTAATTTTTAATTACTTTGCTTGAACGCCTGCTTCAGTAAACTTTGCAAATGCGAGGGTTAACTAAGTATATGATAGCCTACTGGTTAAAAATAGAAATGAGGCTGAAGATTTCAGGCTTCATTTTATCTAATGCCAGAATTAACATTCAAGCTGAAACAATAGTTTAATTGTTTAGTTACAGCCGGTAATAGCTTCTTTAGACTAACCAATTATAGATTGGGTGAGTCTTACCGCTTACAGCTACTGAAAAAACTATTAAATTCTGCTGAGCCACTTGAAGGTTACGAGAATAGTCGTTTCGAAATGCCACTAGATACGTGATCGTAAATAGTAATGGTATCACTTTTACTTTTCCATCCTATTAACATAAAGAAACTATCAGATTCGTGCAGAAATAAATTTTTACAAAAATACAGGGTGGCCCAAGTAAAACAGTCCTCCTTAAATAACTTTGTAAATGTTCAAATTTGAAAAAATCAGCGAGACAAGGCAATAACAGTATGAAGGGGGACATATTCTACCATGTAAGTCATGTACCTTACTTCTACCTCCTAGCCTCCACCACCAACCCCAAAATTTTAAATGGCGCGGGGTATCGAGTGAAACTCCATTTGACAGGTTTATCTGCGGTTTGTTCAACCGGAAACACTTTTACAATTATCTTGATTCGTTTTGAGAAACGATATTTTCAAATTTCGGACACATGAAAAATTTTAACTAAAAAATTTCAAAAAGTGTTCAGGATATTTTACTAAATGTTAGAAGCGACAACGACTATTCTCTGTACAATAAACAGTAAAATATGTAACATACAAACAAAATAAAATAATACAACGTTTGTTTTTTTAGTTCTATTCGTATACAAAAACGATTTGAGAACGTAGAAGATATTAAGAAAATAAATGTCCTTACAGATGGAAACTACACTTGGAGGACGTTTTACTAATCGACTACAGTGCATACCTCTATCACATGGCACTGTTTTTCGGAAAACTGGTGATATATGGAGTAAAAACAAACAACAACAACAACGATTTGAGAACGTAGAAGATATTAAGAAAATAAATGTCCTTACAGATGGAAATTACGCTTGAAGGAAGTTTTACTAATCGACTACAGTGCATACCTCTATCAAATGATACTGTTGCTCGGCAAATTGGTGATATATGCAACACCAACAAACAACGACAACGATTTCAGAACGTAGAGGATATTAAGAAAGGAATGTCTACAGATGCAGTCGAACCGTTTAATGTGGCGATACCACAACGGGACGACTGGAGCAGAGATAAAGATGGGCCGCGGGTGAATGTCAATGGACACGTCTGGTACACAGATGTATCAAAAACTCAAAACTGGAAGCTGCAATGGGCAGTAAACCTGGAAAGCTATGCCATCGTGATCCAGACTTAAACCTTAGCGCTTTTCACCTGTGCTTAAAACATAATACAGAGGGAAAATTAGTGTAGGTTCGTTCCGCACAAGGGGGCGGGCCACTCAAAGGGTCGGTTGAGTTGCATACCGCAGCCCTCAGGCCCTCTTCAGCCAGTAATGGGAATGTAAGGACAGGAAATACTAGGAAAATTGGATAATGATGTTTCGTGGACGATACAGTCCCAGCATTTGTCTGTATGACCCAGGAAAACCACGAAAAACCTGAGTCAGGACATATGGCCCGTGGTTCGAACCCAAGACATTCCAAATGGAAGATAAACGCTCTACCGCTGAGCCACCTTCTTCGGTCAGACGTCCTAACAGGAGAATATATCATGTTGGACAGCCAGGCGGCTCAGAGCGCTATCAGCAAATGTAATCGAATTTAGGCTAGTCCTAGAGTGCTGTAAGAATTTGGTAGAACGGGGACAAAATAACAAACTATGTTTGGTACGGGTACTAGAACATCAAGCCAAGGAACTTACGTAAATGAACAAGCAGACAAACTAGCGAAAGTTAGAAGCGGATCACAGTCGCTGGGCTTAGAACCAACTTGTGAAATAACGTATGTTACCTAGGGAGCAAACCAGAGAAGGGCTAACAAAAATGATAAAATAATAAATTATTTGCATAGTGGTCAGCAAAAAATTACACATATTTAATAATATTATGTACAATTTGGAAAATACGTCTGAAAACACACTTTCCGAGAGCATTCTTAGAAGAACTGTATAGGTTGTTACAGAAGGGGGCGGAAAGAAACTCGAAATATTGATCTGAATATAAAATAACGATAAAAAGTGGAACGAGCATTTCCTTGGAGTTTCCAAATTCAAAGAATCATTTCCGTATCAACTTTGAATAATTTATTCGTTTATATACACGACTTTAACTTTGATTTTCAAAATACCAATTTTCGCATATTACGTAATTAAGTGGAAACTATTGCGAAAACATTACCCATCGTCTCTAAATACAACCAGCCAGTGTGATGTTTAATTTTATAATTCGTAACGCCCTCTGGCTCTTTCAAAGCAAGCAAGCAAGCAAACAACGCCCTCTGGCAGACCGGCGGAAGTGACAGTAATAACAGCTTCGGCAGCTCAAAGCATTCTTATATAGCTGAAAATAACTTCCTAAAATTATTCTTTCCGTTATCGTCTTATAACATTTTTTAGTGTTTAATAACAATATACTGTGTGAAAAATTTAACTGGTATAAATTCTGCAACTTGGATATACATTAACTCTGTGAAAATTCCTAAAACACGTCACTGTTATTTGTTCACTCGCTACATTTTAGCGTTCATGTTCTTAGTTTGTCTTCACCCGGAGGGATGCAACCACCCCTACCTTTTTCTCTGGTCAAATCTAAGGGTATGCCCAGTGACACATCGTTTGAAACTTCATTTGAAGAGGAATAGGATGTATGTTTTATTTTCAAATTATTCTAAGAGGTTACCTGGTAAAAAAACCTTACATAGTAAGTTAAACGCTATTTAATGTAAAAGAGGTAAAATGTGCATCATGTCTTTCTTGGCAAAAAGCCAATCAATGATTAAACCCATTCCTTACATTTTGAAACATTTGCGATCAGATTTGCCTGATTTCATGCCAGACACGTTGCTGCAAAATCGAGTGGAGTAAGATCCGGAGACCTTGCCGGCCACTCAATTGGAATCCTTCTTCTAATCTACCTATTTGGAAACATTTCGTACAATGCATTTGGGTCAATCAGAATATATCTCGTTTGGAAATGAATCCGCCAAACCTGGAACGCGATTTTCTTGAAGGAAAGTTCCATTAAAAGAATCCTGGCCCTATTTCTCGATCACCAATTATGCCAGTCCATATATTTACCTCTTGTGGGCGCTGAGTCTGGGTTTGTTGCGTCCCATAAGGGTTACTATCAGCCCAATTACGACAGTGGTGCCGATTAACATTACTGTTTAAAGTGAACGGACTTTCGTCCGAAAAAAGTATCAATTTTAAAGTCATGTGGTTATGGATGCTAGAGTTTGTTTACAAAGTACAAAATTCGGGTTATTCTCAATTAACATCTAAACCATTTGCGTCTTGTAAAAAAGCATCTTCGCAGTTTTATGTAGTTTTCAGCAGAGTAGTATGACTGATATTGTCACGAGCCAGTTGCCTAGCTGTAGTCACATTCGACATGGTATCATCTCCAATATGGGGTTGTCATTGTCTAGGCACACAGGATCCAGCTCCCGATATCATATCTCATTTTTTCTAATTGTACCCTGGCTAATAGATGGCAAATCTGGATGCTATTCTCTAATCGAGAAACCTCAGTCTAAGTTTGGCACCTTTCATCATACCCAATCATCACCATGAAAATCTCACCGTAAATTTACAAAATATAAGAAATGGGTTTAATCAACGATTAGCTTATTCGGACTTCCTCAAATAGAATCAGAAGACTTCAATATACATGCAGTGTGTGTGCATCTCTTGGTAAAGGAGACTAAGACCACTGACTAGGTTTGATAACTATAAGATGAGCACAATAAGCTATTTAGGCTGCAGTGCCTCCAAAACAACTGTGGACGGACCCAGCGGAAGCAAAAAAAAGTATAAATAAAGCAAACACCAATCAGTTTCTGAATTACGGGCATACGGATTTAAGAATTTGTGTTGCAAACCTTCTATTATTGAAAAGAAAATTTTAAACGATTTAACGACCCCGCAACTGGAATGAACATTCGGGGCCAGTTGGTGATGTATTGATGGTTAATTATGCCTTGTACATACTGGGTGGATTTATGCTAATTTATTATTTTGGTAATTGTTTACCATGCAACAGTGTTCCTCAGCAACTTATTATTTGTTTAATCCAGTGGTTAATGCATTATACCTACTGCATATTTGTTATTTAGGCAGGTGTTTCTTTTCATTTGATTTCTGAGGAATATCTGATGCAAAACGTTTTTAAAAAAGTCACCATATCTTTACAAGAACAATAATCATCCAAAATAGCGAAAATATTGTTCTTATATAAAATAAATGTAAAAGATTCAGAAATCCTATTTTGATAAAACAATACAGTGGGTTCTAAGATGGTTGGTTAGCACATGACTTCCATTTCATGCCATTGTTATTAACAATACGTTCCATTTTTTCTCTAATCTGTTGTTTATCAACACTAACATCTCCTGAGTCCATTAGGTGTGTGTGCGCATTTCACCTGTGAACTGTCATTTTTATTGCTTCCGTTTCCTATATTCTTTGTTCCTCTATTTACAATTCTAACATAAAAACAGTGCTTTGCAAGATTAATAGGTCTTTATTGGCCGCTCTCTTAGGTAAGATAATCAAATCACAATATTTTCTTTTGAATAGATACTATGCGCGTACTTTAGGTTAGCATAGTATTCACAGAATTTCGCAGTACTCCTATCGTTCTTGCTTCAATGAGCTCCTAGAGCAATTTCATACGAAACAGTTTGCTATGAAATTTTCAGTCAATAATTAACTATACTGTTTAATGACACCACAAAATAAGCAGCGTTTGTAAAAGAAAATGTAGGGACTACGCATCTGTACTTACAGAAGACACAGTATAGCATATTTAACAGTGAAGAGATGCCAGTTTCAGCAAATCATTAAGATGTGCGTTTGTCTCTTCAGACAAGTAATTAGAATAATGTTGTTTTGTAATTGAGTTACTGAACACCTACATCTTTCATACGGTTTGTGTTGAAAAGTTTGCAAAAAGCTACTGCGTATAAACCCATGCAAAGTGTCAGTCATTCAAAATTAGAAAAACGTGAACAATTTTATACACAGTTAAATGAAACCGTCAGATGATGATATTTTAGATGTAACATTTTTCAGGTATGAAGCATTGTTCCACCTTAATGTCTACGTAAACTTATAAAACTATCGTACACGGTCAACCGAAAAATCCTCATACACAGCAGGAAGCCTGATTTGATGCCATTACAATTGAGAATATCTATAGGAAATAAGAAATTGTTCATATTCCATTTTGCATACATATTGCAAGTTATTTTGGCTGAAGATGCATCTTCGATATGCTAGGGAAGCTAAACGAGGATTACAACAAGTGGGGTCTAACAATAAATGCGTCAGAAACAGAATATATCGTCGTTGGTTGTATAGGAGAAGATTTACAACTAGAAAGGCACACAATTAAAGCTGCAGAAAATTATAAATATTTAGGTCTAAAATTAACTGACACTGGAGGCAGTCATGGTGGAATAAATACTAGGACAGGGTAGATAAATAATAAGGCAATTCAACAGTATACTGTGGAGCAATCAAATACCAAAACAGACCAAAATTACGATGTATGAGACCATTATCGCAATTATAAGTACGTATGGGACAGAGTTCTGAGAGATCAACAAACGCAATAAATCGAAATTGAGATCTATGGAGATGGATTATTAAAAGAAATGCTGCGGATTAACAAGAGTGGATCGGGTAAGAAACATAGAAATAAGAGAAAAAATGAAAATACATATAGGTATAATATAGACCATTGAAATAAAACGATTAAGGTGGTACGGACATGTACAAAGAATGACAAATGAACGCTGGCCAACTATGGATATGGGTCCCGGTGTACAAGAGGAAAAGGGGACCGCTGAAAAGAACATGGAAAAATGATGTAGAGGGGGCAATAGTCAACAGAAATTTGCAGAAGGAAGAATGGCGGGACAGGAACCTATGAAGACTACGATGGGAGAAGCGGCCACGGCCGTATTCCACCTGGCCAACATATGTATATATATATATTGTGATGGATTTTATTTAGCCAGTTTGTTTAAAGTCATTATTTTTTAATTTTAAAAAGGATACTCGTGCATGGTGTCTTGTCATGGGAGTCGGTTCTCTTTTTATAAAATAAATTAGAGCAAGCCTTAATACAGTTGACTACTATACTGGTTTGAGTAACTCTGCGAAACACGTATTCGATGATAAACCTACAATAAGAAGAATTTATGGTCAACATCATGTTATTAAGGAGATTGAGGATTAAATGCATGTACAGGAATACGAGATGGAAACAAGCTGTAGTTCAATATGAATAA
>JABXWE010033605.1:0-15746 GCA_014611495.1 Limonius californicus
TAACGAGAAAATCCTCAAGTACAGAATACTGAAACAGAAGACTCTGGTTCGACGCTTAATGCACTTGTCTGTCTCACGACCCAAAATGGTCGCCGGAAATGCACAAAGTTCCCCCAAAAACTCGCACAGGCGCGATTCATAAAAATCAAGTGAGGAAAATGGGTTGCAAACCAATCAGGCGAAATTACCGTCACAAGGTGTTAAATCGGGAGACTATGTTAGTTAATTTACGGACGGTTAACGAACTATGAAACCACTGTTTAAAGGATTTATGTATATACATTTACCAAGAAGTACAAACTGATTCAAACAACGGCAGATTGAAATGTTTCCATTAGTAAATAGGTTTTTAAGGAAATTAAGTCAGGTAACCTTGCTGGCCATTTATTACATCTTGTTTACACTTTTTCATAAATATCATTTTATTCAATTTCTTTATAGTATAAGAAACCTATGTTAATATTATCCATTGTTTAGCCGGCTAACATAAGAAAAGCGAAATGTGTAAATCTGGTGACTGTGTAGGTTAGTTTATATATTTAATTTTATTATAAATTGAACTATTACCATAAAAATGTTTCGCCCACGAAAAAAAAATAATTTGAACCATATATTCATTGTTATGAAGTAAGAAAATTAACTTTGCTACGCTAAATCGAATAGGGCCAAATCAGGTGACTGTGTTGGCCACGGAATACACATTTTATTTGACAGACAATAAAAATCGGTTCTAATATCTAGAAAATACCAGACTTGTTGCCATATTATATGTACTACATTTTCGAACATTTCCCCAAAATATAACTTATTGTTGTAGTAGTAGTATTCATCGGGAGCTGCTAAATCTGGTGACTGTGTTGGCCAAACTAATATGTTTAATTTAAGACGGAAGCACTACTGCAATGTGGTTCCACCAGTGAGAGAATAAAATTTGATCCAGTAACCGCAAAATAAGTTCCTTTACAGATATTAGCTATGAAGAAGTACTGAAACAAATCCTTCAATTCTAAATCTAAATAAAAAAATTAATTAATTCTAATACATAGAAAGTGATGCTCCTATTTGTACATATGTAGACAATTATCGAGTGATACTGCAAAAATTCTACTTGCGTTGACAATCGAAAGGGGCTAAGTCAGTTGACTGTATTAATTATTTTACGAACTCCCAAATGAATAACAGACTGACATTCCACGAGAAGAAGTATTTATTCTTTGGGCAATAGAGATTGATTCAAATAACCACAGAGTAACTAAGGTGACTATGTTGGCCACTTTACAAATTCTCAATTTAATAAAAGGCTGTCGAATCACCAAAAAGAAACTGAATTGAGAAATAATTAGGTTCCTGGCAATTAATTAATTAAAAAAACAATAATGTAGTAACATCAAATCTGGTCACCATGCTGGCCAGTTTATCGAAGCATTTCACATGGTAATAGCACAATTAGTTTATTAATGGTTTACTTCTAAATTAACAAGTTTTACTGTTTGGTTGGTATTTAGAGGTATAAAAATAAACGATTCGATGTTTTTCTTCGCACGTAAAAGCGATTGTTTTGGTGGCATTCGGTGTTTTATAAATATTTTCAATTTCCGGTGGTGCGTTTCCTTTAGATGCTTTTCCATTTCCATGCACATGTAATCGTTAAACGTTCGTTTTAAGAAAAACGCAAGGAGCAGCATCAGGGCTTGATCGTTTTGGCTCTCTTAACGGTAACTTGCCGTTTCCGTGCCAAACGGAATTACCGGAAGTGTGTTATTACCGTTCTTCGCTCGCAACGCTACTTGAGCCGCTAATGCCCCTTTTGCCGAATATTACGCGACCGTAGCGTGTATAGCGCTCATTTGCCTCCTTACTAATCAAGGGAAATTCGCCTTCAACCAAGAAACTATTACAAAACTAAAATTTTATTTCATAGTGCCGTGTTTGCTGTTGAAAGCCTATATAGAATTTTAATGAACGGTTTAGTTACTGCGTGCGATTAATAATATAATAGTCATTCTTGATTGGATCACCTTTTATTAAAACTACAACCAGTTGCCATCGAAGAATCATGCAAAACCAAGGGGTTATGTTTCTTTTTAAATACTTTTTATTGTCTCTAATAAAAGGTATTTGTTTTGTTAATTGAGATCTTAATTACAATTATAAAGTTGTGACCAATTATTATATAAAAACGTCTCTGGACATGTGATTTGAAGAAATAAAAACGACTTTCAATCCTTCATTATTATTCGGTATTGGTTGAAACAAACTACATGTATTGATCTGCATATTCTGTCGCCAATGGTTATCACCGATACAAAATAGTTATCACATTATTTGCAAACCTTTTCTTTTACATAAAGTTGATTTTTAATCTTCTCTTATTGTTCTGCATTGACTCAAGCAAATTTCTTGTTTAGTTAACAAATCTATTAATTTTAGATTATTTCTCAATGTTTTTATTCTGCTGGAAGGCTTATCAAAAATACTAAATGGTAATCACATTATTTTGAGAGGTCTCTGACGTTTTTTATACCAAACATGGATCTTTAATCTTCAGCTATAGTTCTGTATCGATTTAATTAAATTTCTTCTTCAGTTAACAAAACTCTGAATTTTAGATTTCTTTCTCCACGTTTTTACACTGCTGGAAAGCTTATCAGTTATCAACAATACTAAATGGTAACCACATTATCTTGAACCCTCTTTGACCATTTTCTATAGCAAACGTGAATGTTGTTCTGCATCGATTTAGAAAAATTTTTGTTCATTTAGCAAACTCTTAATTTTAGATTTCTTTCCCCACGTTTTTACACTGCTGAAAAGGTTATCAGCTATCAACAATACTAAATGGTAACCATATTATCACAAACCCTCTTTGACCATTTTTTATAGCAAACGTGAATGTTTAGTCTTCAGCTGTTGTTCTGCATCGATTTAGAAAAATTTTTGTTCATTTAACAAACTCTTAATTTTAGATTTCTTTCTCCACGTTTTTAGACTGCCGCAAAGCTTATCAGTTGTCACCAATATGAAATGGTAGCCACATTATCTTGAAACCTCTCTAACGTTTTTTTTTTTCTAGCAAACGTGAGTGTTTAATCTTCAGCTATTGATCTGTATCGATTTAGACAAATTTCTTGTTCAGTTAGCAAAACTTTTAATTTTAAATTTGTTTTCCCGTGATTTTATTCTGCTGCAAGACTTATCAACAATACTAAATGGTAACTACACCATCTTGAAACCTCTCTGAGCTTCTTCTATGCAAAACGTGACTTTTTAATCTTCAGCTGTAGCTCTGTATCCATTTAGACAAATTTCTTGTTCAGTTAACAAAACTCTGAATTTTAGATTTGTTTCTCCACGTTTTTACACTGCTGCAAGGCTTCTCAACAATACTAAATGGTAACCACATTATCTTGAACCCTCGTTGACCTTTGTCCATACAAAACGTGAATGTTTGATCTTCAACTATTGTTTCTGCATCGATTTTAAAAGATTTCTTATTTAGTTAACAAATCGCTTAATTTTAGATTAGTTTCTCAATGTTGTTATTCTGCTGGAAGGCTTATCAAAAATACTAAATGGTAATCACATTATGTTGACACGTCTCTGACGTTTCTCTATACCAAAAGTGGATGTATAATCTTCAGCTATTGTTCTGTATCGATTTAGACAAATTTCCTGTTCAGTTAATAAAACTCTTAATTTTAAATTGGTTCCTCCATGATTTTAATCTGCTGCAAGGCTTATCAACAATTCTAAATGGTAACTACACCATCTTGAAACCTCTCTGAGCTTCTTCTATACAAAACGTGAATTTTTAATCTTCAGCTATCGCTCTGTATCAATTTAGACAAATTTCTTGTTCAGTTAACAAAATTCTAAATTTTAGATTTGTTTCTCCACGTTTTTACACTACAACAAAGCTTCTCAACAATACTAAATGTTAACCACATTATCTTGAACCCTCGTTGACCTTTGTCTATACAAAACGTGAATGTTTGGTCTTCAGCTATTGTTTCTGCATCGGTTTTAAAAGATTTCTTATTTAGTTAACAAATCGCTTAATTTTAGATTATTTTCTCAATGTTGTTATTCTGCTGGAAGGCTTATCAAAAATACTAAATGGTAATCACATTATGTTGACACGTCTCTGACGTTTCTTTATCCCACAAGTGGGTGTATAATCTTCAACTATTGTTCTTTATCGATTTAGACAAATTCCTTGTTCAGTTAATAAAACTCTGAAATTTAGATTGTTTCTCCACGTTTTTACACTACTGCAAGGCTTTTCAACAATACTAAATGGTAACCACATTATCTTGAACCCTCGTTGACCTTTTTCCATACAAATCGTGAATGTTTGATCTTCAGCTATTGTTCTGCATCGATTTTTAAAGGTTTCTTATTTAGTTAACAAATCTCTTTATTTTAGATTAGTTTCTTCTTCTTCTTCTTCTTCGTATATTAAGCCTTTGGCTTGTATTTCAGTAGCAGCCTATTGTTCTTGGGATATGGATATCCAACTATCCCTCCATCTCTTATATGGTCTTCCTCTTTCTCTCTATCCCGTTGAATTTTGGGTCATTACTATATGTGCAATTCTTGTTGTTTCCATACGTTGCACGTGGTCTCTCCACCATCTTCTTCTTTCACGTCCCCATCTCACAACATCTTGGACTTGGCATATTTCTCTGGTGGTCTCACTCTTCACCCTGTCTCTTCGGGTCCCAATGTTGTTATTCTGCTGGCAGGCTTATCAAAAATACTAAATGGTAATCACATTATGTTGACACCTCTCTGACGTTTCTTTATACCAAGCGTGGATGTATAATCTTCAGCTATTGTTCTGTATCGATTTAGACACATTTCCTGTTCAGTTAACAAATATAAATTTCAAATTTGTTCCTCGATGATTTTAATCTGTTGCAAGGTTTATCAACAATTCTAAATGGTAACTACACCATTTTGAAACCTCTCTGAGCTTCTTCTATGCAAAACGTGGATTTTTAATTTTCAGCTATAGTTCTGTATCGATTTAGACGAATTTCTTGTTCAGTTAACAAACCTCTGAAATTTAGATTTGTTTCTCCACGTTTTGACACTGCTGCACGGCGTATCAACAATACTAAATGGTAACCACATTATCTTGAACCCTCTTTGACTATTTTCTATAGAAAACGTGAATGTTTAGTCTTCAGCTACAGTTCTGTATCGATTTAGAAAAATTTCTTGTGCAGTTAACAAAACTCTTACTTTTTGATTTGTTTCTCCACGTTTTTATTCTGCTGCAAGGCTTATCAACAATACTAAATGGTAACGACATTATTTTGAAACGTGTCTGACGTTATTTTTTTTTTTTTATTCAAAACGTGGATGTTTAATCTTCAGCTATTTTTCCGTATCGATTTGGAAAATTTCTTGTTCAGTAAACAAACTCTTAATTTTAGGATTGTTTCTCCACGTTTTCATTCTGCTGCATGGATTATCACCAATGTGAAATGATAACCACATTATCTGGAAAGATTTCTGAACCTTTTCTTATACAAATGGTGCTTCAACCTTCAATTATTATTCTGTATTGATTCAGACAAATATCCTGTTTGCGGTAACAATACTCTTAATAAAAAAATAATTGTTCAAATAGGTGTAGGTTCTGCTGCAAGGCTTATCACCAATATGAAATGATAACCACATTAGCTGTAAACCTCTCTGACCCTTTTAATGTACATATGGCACTTTTCATCCTTCAATTATTATTCTGGATTGATTCAGACAAAGTTCTTGTTTGATGTATCAAAACTCTCTATGTGTAGGTTCTGCTGCAAGGCTTATCAATCAAATATGAAATTATAACCACATTATCTAAAACTCACTCTGACCTTTTTCTTGTACAAATGGTACTTCTTATCCTTCAATTATTATTCTGTATTGATTCAGACAAAGTTTTTGTTTGGGGTAACAAAACTCTGAATAATGAGATATTTGCTCCTCTGTGTGTAGGTTCTGCTGCAAGGCTTATCACCCATACGAAACGATAACCACATTATCTGGAAACCACTATGGCCCTTTTCTCATAGAAATGGTGCTTCCTAACCTTCAATTATTATTCTGTATTGATTCAGACAAAGTTCTTGTTTGAGGTAACAAAAGTATGAATAGTAAAATAATTGTTCGTCTATGTGCAACTTCTGCTGCAAGGCTTATCAATGAAATATGAAATTATAACCACATTATCTAAAAATCACTCTGACCCTTTCTTGTACAAATGCTACTTCTTATCCTTCAATTATTATTCTGTATTAATTCAGAGAAAGTTCTTGTTTGAGGTAACAAAACTCTTAATAAGAAGACATTTGTTCCTCTATGTGTAGGTTCTGCTGTAAGGCTTATCACAAATATGAAATGATAACCACATTATCTGGAAACCTCTCTGACCCTTTTCTTGTGCAAATGGTACTTTTCATTCTTCAATTATTATTCTGTATTGATTCAGACAAAGTTCTTGTTTGAGGTAACAACACTATGAATAATAAGATATTTGTTCCTCTATGTGCAGGTTCTGCTGCAAGGCTTATCACCAATACTAAATGATAACCACATTATCTGGAATCCTCTCTGACCCTTTTCTTGTACAAATGGTACTTTTCATTCTTCAATTATTATTCTGTATTAATTCAGAGAAAGTTCTTGTTTACTTAATTTTAGGATTGTTTCTCCACGTTTTCATTCTGCTGCATGGATTATCACCAATGTGAAATGGTAGCCACATTATCTTGAAACCTCTCTAACGTTTTTTTTTTCTAGAAAACGTGAGTGTTTAATCTTCAGCTATTGATCTGTATCGATTTAGACAAATTTCTTGTTCAGTTAGCAAAACTTTTAATTTTAAATTTGTTTTCCCGTGATTTTATTCTGCTGCAAGACTTATCAACAATACTAAATGGTAACTACACCATCTTGAAACCTCTCTGAGCTTCTTCTATGCAAAACGTGACTTTTTAATCTTCAGCTGTAGCTCTGTATCCATTTAGACAAATTTCTTGTTCAGTTAACAAAACTCTGAATTTTAGATTTGTTTCTCCACGTTTTTACACTGCTGCAAGGCTTCTCAACAATACTAAATGGTAACCACATTATCTTGAACCCTCGTTGACCTTTTTCCATACAAATCGTGAATGTTTGATCTTCAGCTATTGTTCTGCATCGATTTTTAAAGGTTTCTTATTTAGTTAACAAATCTCTTTATTTTAGATTAGTTTCTTCTTCTTCTTCTTCTTCGTATATTAAGCCTTTGGCTTGTATTTCAGTAGCAGCCTATTGTTCTTGGGATATGGATATCCAACTATCCCTCCATCTCTTATATGGTCTTCCTCTTTCTCTCTATCCCGTTGAATTTTGGGTCATTACTATATGTGCAATTCTTGTTGTTTCCATACGTTGCACGTGGTCTCTCCACCATCTTCTTCTTTCACGTCCCCATCTCACAACATCTTGGACTTGGCATATTTCTCTGGTGGTCTCACTCTTCACCCTGTCTCTTCGGGTCCCAATGTTGTTATTCTGCTGGCAGGCTTATCAAAAATACTAAATGGTAATCACATTATGTTGACACCTCTCTGACGTTTCTTTATACCAAGCGTGGATGTATAATCTTCAGCTATTGTTCTGTATCGATTTAGACACATTTCCTGTTCAGTTAACAAAAATCTAAATTTCAAATTTGTTCCTCGATGATTTTAATCTGTTGCAAGGTTTATCAACAATACTAAATGGTAACGACATTATTTTGAAACGTGTCTGACGTTTATTTTTTTTTTATTCAAAACGTGGATGTTTAATCTTCAGCTATTTTTCCGTATCGATTTGGAAAATTTCTTGTTCAGTAAACAAACTCTTAATTTTAGGATTGTTTCTCCACGTTTTCATTCTGCTGCATGGATTATCACCAATGTGAAATGATAACCACATTATCTGGAAAGATTTCTGAACCTTTTCTTATACAAATGGTGCTTCAACCTTCAATTATTATTCTGTATTGATTCAGACAAATATCCTGTTTGCGGTAACAATACTCTTAATAAAAAAATAATTGTTCAAATAGGTGTAGGTTCTGCTGCAAGGCTTATCACCAATATGAAATGATAACCACATTAGCTGTAAACCTCTCTGACCCTTTTAATGTACATATGGCACTTTTCATCCTTCAATTATTATTCTGGATTGATTCAGACAAAGTTCTTGTTTGATGTATCAAAACTCTCTATGTGTAGGTTCTGCTGCAAGGCTTATCAATCAAATATGAAATTATAACCACATTATCTAAAACTCACTCTGACCTTTTTCTTGTACAAATGGTACTTCTTATCCTTCAATTATTATTCTGTATTGATTCAGATAAAGTTTTTGTTTGGGGTAACAAAACTCTGAATAATGAGATATTTGCTCCTCTGTGTGTAGGTTCTGCTGCAAGGCTTATCACCCATACGAAACGATAACCACATTATCTGGAAACCACTATGGCCCTTTTCTCATAGAAATGGTGCTTCCTAACCTTCAATTATTATTCTGTATTGATTCAGACAAAGTTCTTGTTTGAGGTAACAAAAGTATGAATAGTAAAATAATTGTTCGTCTATGTGCAACTTCTGCTGCAAGGCTTATCAATGAAATATGAAATTATAACCACATTATCTAAAAATCACTCTGACCCTTTCTTGTACAAATGCTACTTCTTATCCTTCAATTATTATTCTGCATTAATTCAGAGAAAGTTCTTGTTTGAGGTAACAAAACTCTTAATAAGAAGACATTTGTTCCTCTATGTGTAGGTTCTGCTGTAAGGCTTATCACCAATACTAAATGATAACCACATTATCTGGAAACCTCTCTGACCCTTTCTTGTACAAATGCTACTTCTTATCCTTCAATTATTATTCTGCATTGATTCAGAAACAGTTCTTATTTGAGGTAACAAATGTCTTAATAATAAAATAATTGTTCCTCTATGTGCAGGTTCTGCTGCAAGGCTTATCACCAATACTAAATGATAACCACATTATCTGGAAACCTCTCTGAACCTTTTCTTATACAAATGGTGCTTTTTAATCTTCAGTTATTGTTCTAGTTTTATTCAGAGTAACATTTTGTTCAGTTAACAAAACTCGTAATTTAAAATTGTTCCTCCTTGTATATGTTCTGCAGCAGGGCTTGTAACTAATAGGAAATTACATTATCTTGAAACCTCCCACTGACCCCCCTCACCAACGCTAAACGGGCGGCCGATATAACTGTAAATGATCAAACCTTTATTTCACAAAGCGAGAGCTCTGCATTTATTAACGTAGAAAACAATTTGATCTGTTAACAAAAAGTCATTTGTGAGGTATTCCTTGATCGCTAATTCTCTGTAGCTACGACTAACTTAATTTATATATTTCTACTGCTTAGCCTTAGCATATCACATCAGAATGGTGATGTGTGCTACCTTAAAATATTATAGAATATTTATTTGTTACGGAAGCGGAATTGTTAACCCTTCATTAACACACTATTTAATGTATTAGATTTTTTATCGTGACTGTCATATATTTGCTGCAAATAATACAACAAATAATGTAACTGGGGGAACAAAAATGTTAATTGTGTAATTGTGCTCTTCTGCTTATTGTAATTAAAATGCGTCATAAAACGGGACGCTTTCAAACGTTATTTATAGGTTCAATTTTCAGGTTGCAGTAAATTTTCCATTTCACTTTTGCGTCATATCAAGTTGTACGCTGGTAATTACACGTTCATATAACAAGCGTAATCCTACAGGGTACATGTCTGATTCTGGTTCGGTTATTCGGCGGTCGGAAAATTAATACGTCCCTTGGTTGTTTTGCTAAAGTGTAATTCGATTCAACATGGGCAGTGGTTTGAGGCGGTCAATCGATTTATCGGATCCGTGTGTAGTGGTTTCAACACAAACAGTTCTTTTAATTAATTTTATCGCCGCACGTGAACCAGCAACGGTACGCGAGTTCACAGCAAAATTGGGACATGAAATAATGACGGGATAACTCGCTAATCCACCCGACCGAAAATTAATAAACGTTTTATTATGGCCGCGCAGGACACGTCCGGAATTTGGTGGACAACGTCCGAACGGCTGATTTATCGCCCATCCCGAAAAACCAATACAAGAATTTCCAACAGGCCCAATTTACAAACTTTGTGACGTAAAAATAACAAGGCAGTCGGAATTAATAGTAGGATTTAAAAGCCGCGAAAAATTACCCAAACAAAAATTGAAAGCGAGCGCTGACAGTTCCGGAACTTCAAGCAGCACCAGGAAACCGACTGTTTAATTTTTCATTGCCCTGCCTGCTGTGCAGAAGGGTTAAGGTCGGCGTCAGACAAAACCGCGATTAACCCTACACTCTGTGCGTCCATTAAGGACATTTTGTTAAGCACCAAAAATTGACCCTTACCAAAAACACCCAAGGCATCTGAAACGTTTAATCGAAATTGAACTTTAAATTACTAACAGGGGCAACATGAAAAATGAACTAACCATTTCCCTTGGACTTTACCGTACCTCAAATTGTGTCTGCATATTTACAAAAGTGAATTGCTTTTCTGAACACTCAGATGGTTATCAGACCACAAACAAACTACTAGTGGTCACATTTTCGAAATTATTGTTCAGATTGATATTTGCCTAATTTTCTTCACTGGCAGGCAAAACAAATACTAGTGTGGTTGGGAAGTATATTTTAGGGGCTGTAATAACTGCGTGAGTAGAAATATAAAACTTCAACGCATTTTTATGTTCTCGGGGTTCGAAGGTTTATTATAGAGGTTAAATTAGTGAAGAGCCTAGGTTTAATATCATTTACGTAAATATGACACAAACAATGGAATGTGCACATATTTTAGGGGTTTACAGTGTATTTAAGGGCCGTAATATTTGCATGGTAGCTCTAATATTATTATATTATTATTATTATTATTATCATCGTGATCCTCGTTTGAACCGCTTGCGCAGTGTCGAGGCGGTGTGGGGCAAGGCTGAGCTAGTTTGTGCAACGCAGAACAGGGCCCGCCTCTGCGGGTTACCGTGTTGGTGCGAAACCATGCTTGGCTTGCCTGTTGTGTGTGAATGTTTTTGTGTACGGTCTTGATACTCCTCTAATGCGACCGTAATTTGAGGAGTGCCATTAATTTGATCCCCAATGGCAAATGGAGACCGGGACCCAGCACCGATCACCCAGGGAATTAGAAAAATTTCCGACCCTGGGGAGATTCGAACCGGGAAGCGTTTGGACTATTACATCCAAACCTTGGCCCTCTACCACTGAGCCATCCCCGCCCTGGCTATAATGTACCTAAATAGAGGGAGAAATATGGAACGTAAGCAATTACATTTTAGGGTTTGAAAAGTATATTTTAGGAGTCAAATACCTATTACATTAATATCATTTACCAAATCAGACGTAAAATATGAAACTTACACAATAATGTTTGCATTTTAGGGATTGGAAAGTCTATTTCAGGGGTCTACTACCCACTATATTAATAGCATTTACCAAATAATGCGAAAAACCCGAAACTTAAACAATAATGTTCACATTTTAGGGGTTCAGAAGTATATTTAGGGGCTCAAACACCCAAGGGTTTAATAGCATTTAGCGTATAAAGCGAGAAATATGTAACTTAAACAATATACGGTTACATTTTAGAGGTTGAAAATTGCATTTTAGGGGTCAAATACATCACGATATTAATATCATTTAGCAAACAAAGGGAAAAATATGAAACTTAAACAATAATGTTTACATTTTGTTACGGGCCAAAACTTTTCTAGAAAGGACGCAAAAAAGCCCCATGTTGGGCGCCAATTTGTTACGGGCCAATCGCGCTTTTTCGACGACCCGTAACCAGCTTGATGGAAAAAGGCCTGCAGCTTAGCTCAGAGGAGTAGGGGGAGTTCGTGAAAATCGCTTATGGGAGAAAATCTTTAGTTGTGTACAGGGCGAGTCAAAATAAGTGGGCGCCACCTTCCAAATCCAGCTGTTTGTAGGTCCTCGTGGAAGGCCGAGAAGCCAACAGCTTACCTTTGCTTGTTGTGCCTCCTCCTATATATTTAAAGCTTGCAAAATTTTTACACCAACAAGTACAAAAGACACAATAAGAGACAGTAAACTTTAAAACACATATAATGAAATGGTTAAAATATGACCATACAATGAAATGACAAGTTATAACGCAAAAGTTTGAATTACATAATTAAAATTCTTGAACGTTCAGAAAACTCGCCTCCTTTGACGCACAATATTTACATTATAATGAATCTGTGTGGCCAATGGCGTAGAGTTTACAGGAAAAATACAGTATTAATGTCTTTTACAAACAACAATAAATAAATGGCGATTGAAGGTCGCTTTTAGGTTGCATTAAAAAAGTTCAATATCGCGAAATTTTGCAAGTTTGCGCGAGGAAAAAAAAGGTTTATTTTACACTGCACAACAAGAAAACTGCTTCTTTACCTTGAAGTTCGGAGAAGGCAGGCACAACTCCGGCGATTTCCGGTTGCAGGGCCAAGAAAAGAGAAGAAGACAACGTCCTTCGGGGTAGCGTTGGGACGAGAGACGGGACTCCTTGATGGTAAAACAAAATAGCCGCAGAGCGACGAGAGTTGGGCTTCGAAAATAACCCGCCTAACGGCGACCGGCCAATTTGCACGGAATTGCCTTTCCTGGGGATGAATCCAGTGCTTCCTATTAATCCGGCAGTCTGTTAAATACCCCTTGGTACAACAGCGAGACGGAACACATATAACGGATACCCCTCGACAAGAAAAAAAACCCAAGAGCCGCCCCTGCAGCACTTAACGTAATTACGGTTCCCGATTGATGGAGTTTTCGGACAACGATTTTAGGAGCTGAAAAGTATATTTTAGGAGTCAAATACCCACGGGTTTAATAACATGTATCAAATAAAGCATGAAATATGGAACTGGAAGGTTAATATTTGCATTTTAGGGGCTAAAACGTAATTTTAGTGGATAAATACCAACGTTTACCAAATAAAGCGAAAAATATTAAACTTAAGCAATAATGTTTACATTTTAGGGATTGAAAGGTATATTTTAGTGATTAAATATCCATGGGTTTAATAACATTTATCAAATGAAGCGAAAAATATGGAACTGGAAAGTTAATATTTGCACTTTAGGGGCTGACACGTAATTTTAGTGGTTAAATACCGACGATATTATATCGTTTACGAAATAAAGCGAAAAATATGAAACTTAAGCAATATCGTTTACATTTTAGGGGTTGAAAGGTATATTTTAGGAGTCAAATGCCTACCCACGGGTTTAATAACATTTATCAAATAAAGCGAGAAATATGAAACTCGAAGGTTAATATTTGCGCTTTAGGGGCTGACACGTAATTTTAGTGGTTAAATGCCGAAGATATTATATCGTCTACGAAATAAAGCGAAAAATATGAAACTTAAGCAATAATATTTACATTTTAGGGGTTGAAAGATATATTTTACGAGTCAAATACCTACCCACGGGTTTAGTAACATTTATCAAATAAACCTGTGTGGACATATGGAATACAACTATGGGGCTCAGCTTCCAACTATAAGATAGAAATTCTTGAAATAGTTCTGGCCAAAGTGCTGCGTATGGTTGTTGACGCCCCATGGTTTATTCCCAACGACGTAATCCGCCGCGATCTCTGAGTAGTGTGTGTTAAGCAAGAAATAAAAAACTATAGTGTTAATTATCGTTCGAGGCTAAGTGCCCATCCAAATCGTCTAGTGAAACAACTTTGATGGGTGTATCTGGTTGCCTACGATTCCCTTTGCCGCCGACCTTCGTTCAAACTTTTTGAGTTCCTGTAGTTTAGGGAATTTTGGAAAGATTGTTTTGGAGCTGTTGGTGGATTTTGAATTAGGTGGGTGGAATTTCCCCAAGATTAATTAAACACTTTACCAGAATACTGATACGTTACCCGCCGCATGCTATGTGGAGTCTCGTGGGACCGCTTTCCGACCAACCAGCCTATCTCGTTCACCTGCAGCTGTCGATTTCTACATGCCGTCCGAAGTTAGAGACAATCAGCACATCTAACAACCAAGGTTTGATGTTTTCTCAGTTTTCCGTGATATTTATATTCGGGCAAACGTATTCAGAGCTCCGTCGCCTGTTAAATCCATTTCGGCAGGTACCAAACTCCACGGGTTAGCAAACACTGTGTTTATTTTGTAATTTTTAACTTGTAGGTACTTTCTACCGTTTTGAACTTTAATATGCATTTGCGTCTGGTCACTTACCCTCAGTAGGTGCACTCAGTTTAATTTTTTCAACCTTTTTGTAGTAACTGCACTCTGATATTTAAATAAGTTTTTGACTGTGCTTTTGCTTTTGTGCGCAACAAATTCAGACCGCTGTCAGTTGTGGCTGTGTCTATTTTCACGGCTGTGTGACAATTGCAATTTAGACAATTAGGAACTTACTTTGTTGTTGAGTATAATTCGTTGTATTATAGGACAATTATGCGGATTGATTTAGAGCGATAACGATTCGGTTCGGCGCTACCGTTTACATTTCAACCCGTTGGTTAAGCTGAATTAACGTCAGGCCTTGCGTCATATCACCACCTTCCGGAAATTCGTATTCGAACTTTAATTATTATTACTCCAGCTTTGTGGATTTTTAAATCCAATTATTTTCAGATAGGGGTTACGTCCGCTAAATTGCTTTCCTTGTCATACTTCATTCGCCTGGGAATGTTCTCTCAATTCGAGTTTTCTCGAATTATTTTAACCTGTTGTGTAAATCATATAATTTAATATTATAATGTACTGCAGCATTTTGTATTTTCTGTATTTATCCAATCAATCTGTTGATTAATTTTGAGTCAGTTCTAAATTATGGTATTACCTCAATTCTGGTTTACTCACTAATGTATTTAATTTGTATTGTATGCAGCTCAACTAATAGTTACAGAATATTTAGGCATTCATTAAGTTGGATCAGATATTGAGTTTACCATTTGGCTATTTATTGCTACCTAGTATTGGTCATTCCAGTAGCCATCAAAAATCGTTGTTGATTAAAAGAGGAAAAGGAGTTTGTCATTGGACAGACTCCTACATGTCATTATTCTTTTATAAAACTAATTATTGAATGTCCAGATGGACAGATTATAATAAATTGGGATATCAATAAAAAAAAGGAATTTGTTTGCGATATGCCCGAATTATACACGAGAAATCTACTTTGAAGTTTTTCTGTAATCCTTTTTGAGAAGATTCAAATTTCAACAGATTTAATGGGATTTACTTAAAAACTATGAATTGTAAATAATATTCCAACTTAAATGTAACCAATATATTTTTAAGGAAATTTACGCGAATATAGAAATTTGAGAGTTTCAAAAATTGAATATTCCAGTTTTCAAATAAAGTCAAAATTATTGGAAATTTCAACTTCACATATCTCAGAACCGGTTGGTTCTCCAGAAAATTATAATATCACTCAATTTGTTCTGTTAACTAGTTTCGCAAATATGAACACGAAACTGTTTCAGATCTTAATATTAAAGATACTGTACTTTGACATTAATTTAAGATGTTTTAGAAACATTTGTATATGGAAGCACAGATACAAGTAACAGAATTTTGTAGGGATTTTCAGATTTTGAAAAAGGCGCACTCTTTATGTTTAATATTCTTTTTGTTATATTATT
>JABXWE010033616.1:0-15235 GCA_014611495.1 Limonius californicus
GTGAATGCACTATATTATCAAGATTTGTTAGAAAGAAGCTTGTTGCCGAGCATACAAAGCTTACATCCGGATGGAAATTTCATATTCCAGCAAGATGGGGCTTCGTGCCATACCGCCAAAACCACTCAAAAATGGTTGTCTGACCATCACATTACCGTATTAGACTGGCCATCAAATAGTCCCGATCTCAATGTTATTGAAACGCTGTGGCACAAAATGAAGCAGAAATTACGTGATAATCCTCAACGTACGCTTCCTACCTTGCAAGCAAAAATTCAAGAAATATGGGATTCGTTCACCCCTGAATTTTGTAAAAATCTCGTTTCTACCATGCCTGGTAGAATTAAGGCTGTAATCAAAGCCAAAGGAGATGTTACACCTTATTAAAAGAACAGTGTCCGAACATTTAGTTGCCACATTAATTACGCATTTATTGTTACTTTTTAATGGATAAACATTGTTATATAAATTTATCATAAGCTTTTATTAAAAACGACATACAATAATATTATTAACGCAATAAGCGTTCATAGAAACATTCAATAAAATATTTGAATTGGCTTTTACGTCCATTTACTAGAAAAATTAGTAGTGTCCGAATATATAGTTGTTAGGGCTCGTATTTGTAGATTACGAAAAGGCCTTTGACAAGGTAGTTAGAGAAAAACTATGGCAAATTCTAAATAAAAGAGAAATACCATCGCAATTGATAAAAGTAATAAGAAGCATGTACAGAGAATCGCAATTTGCCATCGTCGGAAACGAAAGTAAAAAAGCGTGTACTAATTTAGGACTAAGACAAGGATGTAGCTTGTCCCCTACACTTTTTAATATATATATTCATGACGTGTTGCGACAATGGATAAAAACAATAAACTCATACAATTATATCTTGAACAGTAGAAAATATTTAATAACGCTACTCTTCTCTGATGATCAGGTATTAATTTCTAATGATGAGGACACACTCCAGAAAGCCGCCTATGAATTAAATAAGATTGCAGAAATTAACAATTTAACAATATCGACCGAAAAAACGAAAGTAATAGCATTTGAAGACTCGAACCAATTAAATCTAAAATAGTAATTAACGAGCACACAACAGAACAAGTATCAGCATTTAGTTTCCTTGGATCCATAGTATCGTATCAACACGAGATGGATATACACCATAAGATAGGAAAATTCAACTACATAAATGGCACAGTATACAGAACATTAAGAAATAAGGTCAGAAAAGATACGTTGTTAAAATTTTACAAAACAATGGCAATCCCGTGCGGTATATATGGAAGTGAGAACTGGACAATTACCAAAGCAAACGAACAGAGAGCAGAAACATCAAAAATGCGATTCCTGAGAAGAGAAGCAGGATATACGCGAATCGACAGGAAAAGGAACACAGATATAAGAACAGAACTAGGAGTGCGCAGTGTTAACGAGATAATAAAAGAATACAGAAATAAATGGAAAGAACATGTTGAACGAATGGAAGAACAGAGAATACCCAAGAAAATATGGCAGTATAGAGCAAGAGGAAGAAGATCTTTGGAGCGACCACGGAAAATGTGGAAAGATCAAGGGGCGTAGCAGACAATAAGCCTAATACATGTAGAAAGAAGAAGTATACTTCCAAAACTTAAATAAGAATCCTTTCTCTGAGCGTTTAAACTTTTGTTGTTCGGCTGATTATTGTCGATTGTTTTTGTCCTTCTCTATTTAGTTAACTGAAAAACAAACACCTTTCAAAGCCCAGTTTCATGCTTCTAAAAACACGTTGAGATTAGTAGCGCCTATAAAATAGTTTTCCATTAAGATGTAATTTTTAGAACATCAACATATTCGAAACTTAAGCAAGTACGTTGAAAGCCCAAATACCAACGTACTCATCGCACATAACTTAGCTTAAATTATTAAAGTAATTTGATGCTAGATACATTATTCATGTTACAAACAGCGAATCAATAAACAATCTCATTCGCATCTCGGTTAGTCAGGTTAGATTACGGATAGATTACCTACTTGACGACTATTAGCAACTGGGATGAAGATGTACCTATGTGTATTTAACACCAGGACTCCTTGTATACAAAGTAATAACTTTGAGTATGAAGAGGCATTTGTTCAAATACTTTAATTTCCATTTTCCAGGTTATGAAGCACATTCAAATAAACTGTACCCAAAATAGGAGTAAATTAAAGTTTACACACAATTAATTAACAAATTCGAATTTCTGTGCGAAAACTTAGATAATTTGTAACTCTATGTGTTAATAAGATGCACACTCCTTGCTTTTTCAGTAGTGTAACTGGCCTGAACCGCCCTAAACAGCCTACCGGTAATGAAATACAGCCGCAACAGCATCCTGAGAAAAAATATTATCAAAACGTTCCTGAAATTTGAACGCACGGTAAAATATAAGAATTGTAAAATCATATTCTGTTTGCATTGTTTATATTTGTGTTTTTGCTGTTTTGTTGTTGTTGTTTGCCTAAAAGAGTAGTGCAATCACTGCGAGAAGGCAGCGTTTATATAATGTCCTAGAGATGTTTAGTTATATCTAACATTGCAAAATAATCAGAAATTCTTGAAATCAACTGCTTTAAACAAGAAGAGAAGCAATACAATTATAAGGGGATTTGATACTGACTTTATGTTACAAACATATGAAATACGCTGCAAGCACTAACAACCTTTAGAATGGCGTAGTTACGCTGTTAGAAGAACCCTTTAATTGGTCTCAACCGTCCATTACTATTTAACTACAAATAAGTTTAGCGACCTATACTTAGGCACTAAAATGTTTTACATTACCATCCGTTGACGGATGTATAAAATGGCGTAAAGTTTTACTGTAAAAACCTTAGCAGGACTAGCGAATCTATTTCATATTGTTTGCTACGAAATATTAACTTTTGTTACAGTTCCGCCAAAAAAATTTCTGCTTTCATCTTCGTATTTGCCGTGTCTAGATTCGGCAATAAATAAAAATAAATTGCGTATGGGAAATGTTTGCGGGGATATCCGAATACACGGTTCCGCACCCTGCTGCCACTTTAACGCTGTCTCAGATAGTTAGTGACATAGCGCACTAATCCAGGGGGACCGACGGTTTTAGGTACTCTCCGAGGCACCGCGGGTTGCAGCGTTAGAGCGCGGATCTTTTCTTAACTTTGAGTATTGTTTTACCAGTACTCGCGCTTGTCCGCCATGCTGCTTCCGCAATTAGACATTGATATGCGAACTATATAATTGGTATAGTAGATTTAATGCAAAGTCTAGAAATAGGTTTTTTTTGCACTAATGTTTCATAATTGTTATACACTTTATGTCAATTTTTTCTAAACGTTGTGGTTTAGTTTCTAGCCGCTTTGTCTAATGTATTGTGTTTATAGTTATTGCCCAACATCCAAGAACTAGGAGCAGTTGTAGAATGGTGCTGTTAGGTAGGGTTAAGAAAAACTAGGGCAGCCTGTAAGTCATAGTGTGGGTTCATCAAACTAGTCCAAAGTTCACGTGTTCGGAAAAAGTGGATAACAATGTGTGGTGAT
This sequence comes from Limonius californicus, assembly GCA_014611495.1. Taxonomy (NCBI): domain Eukaryota; kingdom Metazoa; phylum Arthropoda; class Insecta; order Coleoptera; family Elateridae; genus Limonius; species Limonius californicus. The sequence continues at coordinate 3,553 of JABXWE010033616.1, forward strand.
TAATTGTTGAATGCACGAAAGTAATGTTGCTACCTGTACGGTGGTGTAGATGAGCTTTTCGTATATGCTTTAGTAGTAATTGTAAGAAGGTGTATATAATGCGTTTACTATTGCTACTGTACTACAGTTAGTAGTTGCAATTATTGTGTTGCTATTGTTGAGGCCTCTGGTATTGTGCATACGAGCTCGCTGGGGGTTCAAGGGGTACTCGCCAAGATTCCGTTTTAAGTTGGTTAAAGCTTGGAGGGTTGGTGACCCGACGTGATTGTTCGGCTTCACGTCGCCCTGATTGACCGAGCATGGTAGGTACTGGAGAATCTGTCTGTCACCCTTTTCCTTGTTGTGTATACACGGCGACTGACGGAGGTGAGGTTTGGTGATCACAATGACATGGGGGGGAGGGCATGGCCCGGTGATAACAGTTGTTTGTCTTGTACCTGTTACAGGTTAGGTACATCCGATAATATCTACTAAAGACGACCCCCACCCTGACCGAGAACTACCAGAAACGGTCCCGTCGCTACGTCGAAGGTGAGCTACTAGATGTTACGGAGGAGGGACGTCCGACTTCCTGTAAGTCGAAATGAAGAAACTGCAATGCTAATATGGTAATGTACTGTTGCTTGTGTTCTATGTTTCGCTGGTGTGGGTGTGGGCTTGACTGATTGTGTAGTTACTTTACGAGTGCACCACATGCATGTTTGAATATGTAAGATCCTAAGCTCCCACTAATTTAGACTTGATGAGCATATGTAAATTATTCTGCGACCCTATCGGTGAGTTGTGAGTTAATTATTACTGTTTGTTGCTAAAAAGCACGCCCGTACGCCGTCCCAACGAAAAATGGCCCTTGCTAAAAAAGATGTGGCTCTTTTTCTCATTCATATTGGAGTAGACTCTAACGAAGTTAGTCATAAATACGAGGATAGCCATTAGAATTCATTCTTCTTAAACAGGTCCTTATTCAGATTCAATTGTGACTCTGTTTATTGACCCTACTGTACTGTATAATTCCGTTTAGACTATAAAAATGATAAACCGGTGGTTCTGTCACTGTTACTTTTCAATGTAAATTGGTTACATACGAGGGCAGCCTTTCAAGTTTTAACAAACGACCACTAGGTGGCGCTATTAAGATGTGTCACTACTATTTTCGAGTAATTTGACATTTGTTATTGTGAAAACAGTGGCAGCTTAGAAATTGACCCAGAAAGAGTAGTTTGTTTACAGTCAACGTTTAAAAAAAGCTATTTTGTGAAATAAATATGCATAAAAAATAAAAATGGCTCATAGTAGTTTAAAATCCACTGTTATTTAGATATTCTTACTATAATTTCTTTATAGCGTAGATTCAAAGTCAACACATATTTATTTGAAAATATATGTAACATTAAAAAGCTCTGCAAAAATTATGATTTACTTGTGTTAATAAATCAAAAGCACATAAATTCTGACGAAAAGAAACGAAAAATATACTTATATAAAATATGTTTGAAGTTTAATATTTAATACACGTATATTCAAGCTGTATCTAGTGCCTCGCTGCTTTGCTCATATTCTAAGGGTACTTAATGTAGATTGCTATTTAAGATCAGTTTACACAAATCTAACACAAACTATACAAGCACCGCTTTCCGATATCATCAAGTAGATTACATGATGATGAGATGTTTGTCTAAAATGTTAATTTCCGCACTTAAATTAAATGACATACCGAATCTCTTTCACAACACGTCTTTTAAATAATGGGGAACGTATATAATTGAACAAGTAAGACTACACACTGTTTAGTCTCTGCTATCAATTTGAGCCTTCTTAGGGTTATCGTAAATTGGAGAAGTTTCGAACAAACCCCAAGAGGCTTGATATTATTAACAGGAAATTGATATTTCGTACGTATCACGAATTTCTTTCTCAATAATTAACTACGAAAGTATAAGGCATATGAAAGTGGAGGCAATCAATCAATTTCACTTCTTGAACGTAGTTTATTTTTATTTGTGATGTGTAGGTACTAAAAATTATGTTACACAGGTCTAAAAGATGTAGAATAACGATCTTTTATAGACATAATTAAAATAATCCGTGCTAGCAAGTGTTTCAACTGTAAAATTTCAAGTCATTCTGTCAAGTAATAGTTTATATACGTTCGTTATATATGTTCGGACCGGAAACCTGCTACACCAAGATTTAAAAATATTCATGCAAGAGCCCAGATTTGGCGGATAAAAAATAAATGTTTCATTAGAACAATTTGTGTACTCATACAAGTGTTGTTTTCATCGCAAAACTCAACGAATTGATTTCCGTTATATGAACATGTTAAAGACCAAAGTACTTGAAGAATATTTCGCCGTTCGTTGGTCCAACTGTATTGCTATTAAACGAAATTGTATTGAGAAAGGTACATAAAAACAGTTTCAAAATGCTATAAACCTTTTCTCTTTGTCATTCCGAGAACCTTTCAAATGACCTCCGTATGTCAACATCATCATTATCGCTTCTCATGTTCGTATCTCGCTTTTGGCTGCAGTAATTTACCTTAAATTATCATCATTTGAACATAAAAAAGTATTCTATGCATTGTACCTTTAAAACCTGCCTGTATTTATATTTTACATATCACATATTTAGCGAAAGCCCGAACTCTTTTGCTTTTATTACTCCATCCTGTAAGCAACTGCTGCAGGGCGTGGAACATATTTGATAATTTGGTTTACAAATCAGGATCAATAGAAATCATGTTCGATGCAACGCGCATATTTGCAAGTAAAAGTAAGATCAGATTCATTCAAGGAAGACTTTCTCAAATGCTGAAATTTTTATATCCTGCAGCGCAGCAACAAATTTATTTAAACCAGGTGTCGGAAATGGTTGTTTCAGCTCTCAGTTCTTTTGCCAAATTTCCTCTTTCGAAAAATATCGGAAACTGGCTACCAAAGTGCATTCACAAGTAAATTAGTGTATGAATAGTAACGGCGTCATCTAAAACATGTGGGATCTAATCCGTTAGTTTCTTTGCCAAAAATTAACTAAAATAATACTTTACTAAACTTCAAATAATTTCTAAATAATTGTAAGAATATGTTTCTATCAACATTATAAGGAGCCGTCAAATTACAATACAAGCGATTTCATGGTAACCGCTTACGTCGAATAATTTTTCTATTTGCGAAATTGTACAAACAATTATTAATATAGCTTATATAGCATAATATATACATTTTAACAGTATAATCAATATTCTGTATCACCAATTTTAATTGTAAGATAGTAGTTGTACTTCTCTTTTTAATTATATAGAACCTATATAGGATCATAAAGTTTCCGAGAGATAAGTAAATTTCTTAAAATATAGAAAAGCAAACGTTTATTAAGACGGATTATCTTCACCATAACTGAAACACCAACTAACGATTTCATTATTTACAATTAATCTATCTACGGGATGTACTATGTTACAGAAAGTCTTTAGACTATCCCCCACGGGTAACTCACTGCAACGTTTCGGTGTGTTCACCACGGCTAACTTGTCTGAGAAACGGGTGTGGGCGAATCGACAACAAAATTCTCAAAAGGGCTAATAATTCGAGAGTACTCGAATTGAGGGAAAGTTCGCAGGCGAACGAAGTATGACAAGAAAAGCAATTTAAGGGACGTAACCCCTATCTGAAAATAAATGGATGTAAAAATCCACAAAGCTAAATTAATAATAATTAATGTCCGAATACGAGTGGAAGCTGGTGATATGACGCAAGGCCTGGCGTTAAGTCAGCTTAACCAACGCGTTAAATATAAACGGTAGCGCCGCACCGAATCATTTATCGCTATTAATTAATCTGCATAATTGTCCTATAATATAGTGCGCACAAAAAACTGTTGTTTAGCAAATTCTGTGCAGCAGGGAATACAACGTAATCTTAATTAAATATCAGAGTGCAGTTACCTACTAAAAATAGGTGTAAAATTAAACTGAATGCACCTACTGAAGGTAACTGACCAGTCTCAAATGCATAGTCAAGTTCAAAACGGTAGAAAATACCAAAACGTTAAAAATACAAAATATACACCGTACTGGCTTCTCGTTGACTGTGGTACATGCCGAGATGGATTTAACGGGCAACGGAACTTCCGGCCGATGGTTGCACGAAGATAAGAACAAACAACAACAAAGATATTGGGAACTCAGACCTTTCGTCGGCCTCTGGGTGGTACATGAAGCCTTCTGAACAGGATTATGGAGGAGTTTCCCAGAAGCTCTAACCTTTCCTTGGGTGGCTGATTGTCTCAAACTTCGTACACAGCACATAGAACTGAAAGCTACAGGTTAAAGAGATAGGCTGGTTGGTCGGAAAACGGCCCCACGAGACTCCACATAGCATGCGGCGGGGAACGTATCAGTTTTCTGGTAAAGTGTTTAACTAATCTGGGCTAGACCCAATGAGAATTTAGCAAAACACCAAAATAACTCGCAGACAACTAACTAGATTCTCTTATAGATGAGGATGATTTAAATAATCCACGCAGCATGAAATTTTCACAATCTTAAATATCTCCTTACATTTATACCAGTAACCCACAACTTGCACGGCCAAGAACTCGAGAAGAAGTCCCCGTTAGCATTCACATTTCAGGAAACTTCCACTCATCCAAATTCAAAAATCCACCTACAACTTCAAAAGAATATCCCCAAAATTCCCTAAACTGCAGAAACTCATAAAGTGCAAAACGAGGGCGGCGGCAAAAGAAACTGTAGGCAACCAAACAACCCTTCAGACTGCCGGGATGCTACTGCGAAAAATATCCGTAAAAACTATTAAAATCCAAATAATTCGTTGTAAAATAAAAGACAAGTTGCAACCAAATCTCTGTTTACTTAATAAAACAACAAAACCCAATTACAATTCTAATATTTCTATGCAAGAACAATGATTTAAAATAAAGTAGTAGTCCCAATTTCACGTTACTAGAACGGAATATAACTAAACTTAAATGGGCAACACTCAAACAATTTTTCGGAGTTTTATTGCGCTACACAACAATATACTAGAAATTTTTAGCGCATTCCGTAACTTCGAAGGCCTTCGCGTCACGAATTCATGCGTGATCAAACTATCAAAAACTATCGGCAAGGCGTGAACTCTTACAAACGCAATATCAATCCACTATTGGAGTACCCTGTATATCTGCTTTACATAAAATTGGAATATGGAATATTACAATAGTATTTCATATGTACACATATCCCCAATTAAAGCCCCAATGACACAATTCTGTGATCCCAATCAAATATTAAATTAATTCTTAAATAACCATAAAGAAATCGTAAACAACAAGACAAGGTTATACAGTTTTTAAAAAGCACTTCCATTGTTCAAGATGTGGCGGCAATCAGCTCGACCGTACACCAGACTCCCTATCTATAGACCCAAGTGTCAACTCGGTTCGGGAAAAACCTCCCCAATGTTACTCGAGGATGACAGCGTATCAATTTGAACAATACGTACAAATGTAGAATTTTTCTAATGCGTCGCCTTAATTTCTGAGTCCGGCCGTACGAATTTTGCCTAATTAAATTTATCGGAGATTAGAATTAAGGTTCGGGAAATTAAGACAAGACAAAAATTTTCTGATCATAACCAACTCAGTAGTAGATGGGCATTACCCTATCACCAAAAATATCTTCGTAGCCGGAGTAAATTCTATATTGGAAATAAATTCCTGGAGATTTGCTTCCCTACAACTATGGGAAATGCTCCTGTGTGGTGACTCTCAAAGCGGAACACTAATTCCCAATCGACAAACGATTTCAATAAATAATTCACTATTCACAATATACTTCCGGTAAAGTTTTCAATGCTTAACCCACTGGCTTAATTACGAAAACTGTCTTTAGAATCTCCTTCCCCCGAACTTTTGAAACTGCAAAACGCCTTGCGTCGACTTGACAGAAATGGTAACTTCGAAATATTAAAAATATCTATAAGCTTGAGAATAACTAAATATGTATAAAGGGTTTCCTTCTTTTAGGTGCGGAAATCGTTACAACATTTATAAATATTAATCAAAAAGTCTTGATGCAAGCAACAACCTCACCTCTGCAACAGTTTTTAGGTATATATTAATTGCTCATTGAAATAATTACTTTGACAATAATTAAACAATTTGTGTTGTAAATGGGCAGAGTTAACACCAAGACATACTGGACGTAATATATTAGCAGTGTGGGATCGGCAAAATAATTTAGAATTCTTTTCTCCTATGCATAAAATAACATTCTATTTTCGGTTATCCAACTTCTCTGAGCTAATTTTACCAGGATCAAACCTTCAACATAAATTCTTCTAAAAGGGTATGGGCGACTTCTTAAAATTTAATGATATTAAAACAAACAGTTGACCTTTCCATGTATTCTGAATGCTTACGATTTTCTAACGTCTGCAAACGATTTCTACCTGCAATTCGACATACATAAGCTATTAATTTACGTTTATTCTGCAAATAATAAACTTGTAATCTTTTCTTTTACGAATGCATCTAATTACACTTCAGATTTCCGCTATTTAAAGAAACAATTTTAAATTGAAAACTGAACTCGTTGTCCTTAAATCCCCAATAAACTCTTAATGTTATGAAATCCAGAGAATACGCCTCGCTCGTAGGCTGCAAAGGGCTCTATAATAATTTGCAATTTGTCTAGTGAAATTTAAGAAAATAGATCTCGAATTGGATCAGGAATGTCTTCAGCAAAATGGAATGCTTGTAATCAGATTTGTTCGATTTACGAGCAGTCCTGTCCTCTTCGTATATTTGCAAAGATAACTGTGAAATATCGCGAGCTTCGCTGTACGCAGAGGATAGGTGAAATTTGCGAAAAAATCGGATAAAATCTGATTACACAGACAGTTTGAAACATTTTCGTGTTGTACCTCCAGGCCTTTATTAGTTTATGAGGCAGATATGCTGTACCATCGCAGCATATCAAAAGGCTTGAGCCTGCGAAGAATTTTTAAATATATTGATCGATCTAATTATAACATGTCTTGAACCTCCTCACTGTCCTTGTTTGGCTTAATTAGGAAAGCTAAAATGCAGCAGGCAAAAAGTAGGTCATGCTGCTCCGGAGTGATTAAACAAATCATCCCGCCTAAACAATATAATTGAATTACTGCAAATAGCAACTCAGACAAAGTTCATAACAGCCTTATTCCATAACGAGACAATTTAGATTAATTTCGAGCTGAATCTAAACAAACGCAGCGAACTTTCGTTCAATCCGACTGGTCGGGGATTTGCAACAAACTCTTCAAAACAATATATCCCTGGAACGAAATAAAGAAACTTCAATATTTATGTACAAAAATAGAAACGTGCGTGGAAACTGAATGGAAATAATTACGTTAGCAGCTTCGTACATCCGCCAAAAAGGAAATGAAAATGAACCAATATTTATTGTGAGTCTTTATCGAATTATCTTTACTCTATCGGCATTAGCTTATCTGCCTTGTATTCGTAAAGTGTTTCTGATTCCAGTAGTTCTGTAGCCATTAACTATACTGGAGGCGTGAGTATTATAGGTTAGGAATGTAGCAGATTAAGGTTACATGTTTTATTCATGTAAATGCAGTTTTCGATGTGCTGGAGACTTCATTTTAGATTGACTATTCAAACTTGCTAAAAATAAACCTACATGATTTCTGAAGGGACTGAAGAATAGGCAAAATACGTTGGATATTACATTTTTCAGGTTTCACTGCACCGTTGTAACATTATCATTAGGTGTTATTGTATGTTTTGGCCAAAAAACAGTCCCATAAATTAGACTGCTAAAACCACAAAGTATAGTAACCGATTTCATACAAGTGCTTAAGTGTATTAGAAACCCGATGTTTTCTCTGCGAAGTTCAAAGAGTATTAAATCCCAGAATGCTCTCATATGCAATATTCTTCTATTAGTGAAATTAGCATAACAATGAGATCATTGTTGTTATAGAAGTCACTAAATATAACAGTGGTTTCCAATTTAATTCCAGGCAGAGATCTAGAGCAATTATCATTATTTTATTAATATAAGAGAACAGATAATGCAAATTTATACATTTAATATATAAAAATAAAATATATTCCGGAAATTCTAAGGAAAACGATTGCCAATTCTACTTTTCTATAAATATTGTAAAACATAAAATAATAAGAAACTTTCTGTTTGACCTTTTTTTCAGGAAGAACATTTAATTAGTCTTACGTACAAAACCTTACTAACTTCCTAAAATATGTTTCTTTTGCAGTTACCCTGGCAAAAGTTATTAAATAATATATTTCGTAAATAATGTGATATACGATTAAAAATCTTGGCAGGCAATTCGAACAAAACAAACAATAAGAAAATCCAGATACTTTTAGAGTTGCAAAATAAAAGCAAAAATTTAATCAATGATTATGAGGAATTTTTCTCGATAATTTATTTTATTAAATATTCCATCACCTCTGTAGAATCAATAACCTGCTTTTTAAATACCTACTATTGCTTGCATTTAACGCAATGATAAAATAGGCGTACGGTAAACAAGCAAATTTGTGGTGTAATGTTAGAATGCACCGAATAGTTTTGTTTAAGCAATATACTAGAAAGTGCAAACGTTCAGTTTCATTATATATATTTTCGTATTTAGAAAAGAATATACCTTTGGGAGCAAGTCACTGCTGACTTGCCATCTTAGTATTTAGTCGGATCGCCTAAGCTACCGGTAATGTACAGTCTTAGTCTATTATCGCGGTGTGTAAGTCACCAGAAACGTACAATCCTAGTAATCAATCAAGTTGCATAAGTCACCGGGAACGTGCAGCCTAAGTGATCGACCTGGCTGTGTAGTCACCGGTAACCTACATTTTCAGTCTTCAATCGGGCCGTATAAGTCACCGAGGATGTACAGTCTTAGTCTTCAGTCAGACCGTATGCGTTACCTATGCCCTACATTCTTAGCCATTAATCAAACCGTATAAGTTTTACAGTTTTAATTTTCAATAGGAGTGTATAAGTCATCGGTGACCAACAATCTTATACGTTAATCGGACAGTATAAGTCACTGGTGTCATACAGTCTTGGTTTTATATTGGACCGTATAAATCTTCAAGCGGGCAGTAGACGTCAATGTTAACATATACGCTTAGCCAATTATCAGTCCGAACAACTCACCGGTATCTTATACATAGTTTGAGTCTTCAATCGGACTATATACGTCTTCAATGGGACCATATACGTCTTCAGTCGGGCCGTGTACGTCACCGATAACCTACCTTCTTATTTATTAATTGGACCGCATAAACCACCGGCGTCCTACAGTCTCAGTTTTCAATCGGATAGTATAAATCACCGGTGACCTACGGCTTAGTATTAAATCGGATCATATACGTCACCGGTAACCTACACTCTTAGTCATTAATCGGACCGTATAACTCACCATTGTCCTACAATCTTAGTTTTCAATCAAACATTAAAAGTCACCGGTGATCTACAGTCTTATTCATTGATCGGAACGCATAGGTCACCAGTGTCCTACAGCCTTAGTCATTAATCAGATAGTATAGCTCACCGATGTTCTACAGTCTTAGCTTTCAATCAAACAGTAAAAGTCACCGATGATCTGCAGTCTTATTCGCTTACCGGGCTTCATAAGTCACCGGTGTCCTACGGCTTAGTTTTAAATCGGACCGTATAAGTCATCAAGCGGGCCATATACGTCACCGGTAACTTACAATGCTGGTCATTAACTACACCGTATAACTCATCGTTGTCCCACAATCTTAGCATTCAATCAAACAGTAAAAGTCACCGGTGATCTGCAGTCTTATTCACTGATCGGGCCTCATAAGTCACCGTTGTTCTACAGACTTAGTTTTCAATCAAACCGTAAAGTCACCGGCGATCTACTTCTTATTCATTGATCGGACGGCATAAATCACCGGTGCCCTACAGCATTAGTCATTAATCTACAGTATAACTCACCTATGTCCTACAGTCTTCGTATTCAATCGTACCGTATAAGTCACCGGTGTCTACGGCTTAGTCTTAAATCGGACCGTATAAGTCATCCAGTGGGCCGTATACGTAACCGGTAACCTAAACTACTGGTCATTGATTAGACCGTATAACTCACCGTTGTCCCACAATCTTAGCTTTCAATCAAACCGTAAAAGACACCGGTGATCTACTGTCTTATTCATTGATCGGACCGCATTATGTCACCGGTGTTCTACAGCCTTAGTAATTAATCGGACAGTATAGCTCACCGGTGACCAACACTTTTATTCATTAATCGGACAGGATAAGTCATTGCTGTCCTATAGTCTTGGTCTTAAATAGGATCGCATAAATCGCCAGTGTCCTACTACAGCCATAGTCTTCAATCGAACGTACAGGTCTTTTGCCGGGCCGTATACATTACTGCTACCCTACACTTTTAGTCACCATCACTGGTGACCTACAATGAATTATTTTCGCTGCGGAAATGTAGCCTATTTGCATTAACATACAGTAACTTGCGAGTAGAAAACGATTTGCCTGAAAATACGCATCAAACAATATTCAGTTGGCTGTACCAGGTGTACAATAAGGAGGCAACTAACTAAGCGAACAAAGTGAACCATTAGGGAATATAATTATCTGGATTATATTTTTTTCCACGTATTTTTTACAATCTACACCAAATCAATGATTTAATGTGAATAATATAGCAGATCTAACTCAAAATATTGTAAACGTGTGTAAAATTGCATTTTAATTTTGACAAAATCGCTGTTACTAAACAGTAAAATTGAGTTCCATATGGTTTGGTCTTATTATGCGATTAGGTATTTCTAATTTGTTGCTTCGAAAGTTCGAAACGTACCAACAAATACAGTTTATAAACTAAACTTTTCATAGTATCAAAACTTTACGGAGTAGAAAATTGAGATAAAATGTTTGGTAATTTCCAACTTCGGCTCAAGCGGGATTAAGTGGCGCGGATTATGAAGACCTGATCTCTTTAAGCAGTTGTATTAAGGTAAGACCTACCCAAGAATTCAATATTGCTCTCTGAATCATCAAGCTGGTATTAGATAGACCGTAGGACATCACTACGAAACTGTAACCGATAGTTGTACTTTGTACAATACAAGGGTTAAAACTTTACGGACTAGAGGAAAACTTAGTGCAATTTTTCGAATTAAAATTATTTGATACTTTTCCAATAGTACACTTAATCTTTAAAACACTTAAGTCAGATACTAGCTTGTAGATTTGTATACCATTATTAGATACGTGATCTTTCTAGTAGATGCATAAAGTTGGGAAGTAGGAAGATTAAAAGAAAAGTTTTTTTAAGCAAAAGTTTCAATAGGAAACAGGAGCAAATAATATATAAATATGAAAGCATTGGCGCCTAAATAGTGTTTACTTTTTCTAGTAGAGAATCGTTTTTGTATCACACTTTTGAGAAGAAAATCTTCATTTACCTCTCACCCTCGACAGATTTTAATTTGACAAAATTAGCTATTGTACAGGGTGGCCAGATAAGAATGCAAAGTGCTGTATCTCGGAAACTATTCGTCGTAGAGACTTGCGGTAAAAAAAGTTATAACTAAAGTGGCCAAAAGAAGACCGCGGAAAATATTTTCAGATTTCCAAGATGGCCGCCAGGGG